>PVJO010023222.1:0-26483 GCA_004026905.1 Hystrix cristata | reverse complement strand
AACTTTAATTATCTCTCGGTGGTTCCATCTCTAAATACCATCACCTTGGGTGTTAGTGCTTCAAAGTGTGAGGGGGTAGCACCTTCAGTCCATAGCAAAAGAGAATCCTGAAGGATATGGAAATAATTGCCATAACCTCTAGAAACGAGAAAGAGCACCCAGAGCAGTTCTCCTTCTATCCCCAGAGCAGAGCTCCAGGCCTCATTGGGAAGGTGTAGCCATGAATGGCAGAAATGATCAAGTTACTGCACTTGGGTAACTTGTTAGCAATCTGTCCTCAGGAAGTTGACAGAGACTCTCCCTCTGAGGCTGCTGGGATGGCTGTTCCTAAGTAAATGTCTCATTTGAGACTTGGCTAAAGGTTTGCAGAGCTGCCGGCTGCCCGTCACTGGAGGAGCCAGGAGCTGGAAGAAGCCTCACACACTGCAAGAGCTGGCTGAGCAAGCATGCTGCAATTAGGAAGCAAAACCCTTCCGTCTCGCAGCGTCTCCCCAGCGCCCTCTACTGACAAAGCTTCAATACCAGTTACCAAAGGAAAAAATTGTCCCAGGCCCAGATCTGTTTTGACAGAGCAGGCAAAAACTGTCTGTTTAGAATTGAAAGACATAAATCAATAATGAGCATACTGATCTAAACTAAAAATAAATGCCAACAGAAGAAGACTAAGGAAAGAATAAGTTGTTTGCCTGCAGAATAAACTACTTTTCAGGGCCAATTTCAGTTTTATTCATTGCTATATTCTCTGTACCTAGAGTGACTCAAAACGGATGCTCAGTATATATTTGTTAAAGGAATGAATGAATGAGCTGGTTGCTTAACTTTTCTTTAATGTTTTCTTCCCTTTCTCTGTGCTACAGCTGATGGATGCACTGATTGGTCCGTCGACATTAAGAAATACCAAGTTTTGGTGGGAGAACCTGTTCGAATCAAATGTGCACTCTTTTATGGTTATATCAGAGCAAATTATTCCCTTGCCCAAAGTGCTGGACTCAGTTTGATGTGGTACAAGAGCTCTGGCCCCGGAGATTTTGAAGAACCAATAGCCTTCGATGGAAGTAGAATGAGCAAAGAAGAGGACTCCATTTGGTTCCGGCCGACACTGCTACAAGACAGTGGTCTTTATGCCTGTGTCATCAGGTACCCTTTTAATTCTATTCCTGTCGAATTGGTGAAATCGCATGCTACTTTCTCATGCTGATATTCTTCTGCTGTCTCTTTCAGCTGAAGGTATTGTCTCAGTGTTTGTGTGTATTGCTACTTTCTAAAATTTTGAATCTAAATGATGGAAAGATAGAATTGGAATTTATACTGAGACATTAGTTCTAGCTTGTAGAAAAAAAGAGATACCATCTGGGTATCTACTTATATTCCCAGAAATTACTAAAGACTATGAAATAAAATTTATAGAGGAAGTAAATGTTGCAAATAAAATGTAAGCAAAGACTTGCAGAAAGAATGCGTAGTTTCTTGCTAAATGAGCTGTAACGTTTTGTTATTGCCCTTCACAGAGAGCTAGAGCAGAGATACCTCCAGTTCACACCCATCTGCAAAATGATTTAGGTGATGTGTGCAGGAAGAGACAGGCAGCCTTGCCGTGGGAGGGAACACAGTTCGTATCCTAAATCATGTTGCTCATGAAAATTGCCGGAGCAATACCAAATCTTCCTGTGTCTCTCACAGCCCCTACCAAAGTTGACAATAACTGCCGTGGCATCATCCCCGGGGAAACTCATCACTCATCTGCACATCTTTGTCAAATCCTGGGAGAGACACATGTAGTTTACTTGATCACAGTGCATTGATACAGTAGCCATATAACACTTGAGCAGTTAAACATAGCACTTTAAGCATTTCGCCTTTCATGGATGTGAGTCCTGCCCTTTATGAATGACCATAAATGTCATTAGACTATTCGAGTACTGAAAAGCTGGATATAAAAATATAGAGAGTGGCTATAAATCCATTTATTTGGTTTTCTATATTTTGGATTATCCAAATAAACAAAGAAAAATAAAAAGCAATTGACTCTTGATGTAGGGGAAGTTTCAGAATCAGCTAACTTTTTTTTTTTTTTTTTGAGACAGGGTCTCATTTTTTTTTTTTTTTTGAGACATCTCAGGTTGGCCTTGAACTCATTATGTAGCCTACGCTGTCCTTGAACTCCTGGCACTCCTCCTGCCTCAGCCTCCCAAGTGCTAGAATTACAGGCGTTCACCAACACACCCAGCCCAGAATGAACTAATACTTTTTTCAAATAAAAATTCGACTGGCACCTTTGGAATTCTGATTGGTACCTATTACTTTTCTGTCATAATATCATGCTTCCCCCTAAACATCTCCCATAACAATTGCCATGAGCACAGGTGTGTAAGACATTAGGTCAGAGTAACAAAAAACTAAACAGACTTTTTAATACTTACAACATGTAAGTTAGAATTCGCGTTGGAAAATATAAATGAATATAAACAGTCACGCCTGAGAAAAATGTCTAGTGGATTCTTAAAAGAACAAATGCTTGTTCCCTCAGTAACTACCAATACTTTTATGTTCAACGTAACTCAGTGTAAGCGGAGGTTTTATGGGGCCATTGATGAGTAATTGTCATACTAGTACACTTAAAGTGCATTGCGTAGACCAGCTGAGATTTTATTTTTTATTTTTAAAATCGTTATTTCTGCCTATTCTTGCATACGTGGAAGTGGGTCTTCAAGACAGGCAAATGTTTGCCCTCATTTATCTGAGATTACAATTGAGTTAAATGTCCATAGTATAACACTTCATTTTATTATTTATTGCTGAAATAATAGAAATGAATGTGACACATTAGTCATCTGAATTTTGAAATGACTGCGTTATAATTCTCTTATGTGTTTAAATCTACATCCTGATCCAACACTCTGAGTAATGAATTAACGTGCTCCCAAGTTTATAGTTGCAAGAATGAATGAAAGGTTGAAAAGTCTCCAAAATGATGCCATTTGCCTTATGCCTGTCTGTCTACATTTTAATGGAAGGTGAAACTATAGAAAAAATCTAATGTCTTGCAACTGGCATTCTAAAGAAAGTGATAAACCGAACAAAGAGAAACTTGCCATTGAAATTCAAGTATGCTCATTGATTTGAAGCTAGATTCATACTGGCTTCCTTTTCCAGTTTGAAAAGGGTTAATCAAAATTTCTATAAACAGCTTTTGATATAGCATGGCTAGTTGTTGATGTGAATGGAGCATAGTGGATAGTATCTGAATCTCTGACAATCTCTCCCCATTTGATTTTAAGGAATCCACTTGTAAATAATATTATAAATTTTAAAATGTTAACTTCTATTCAAAGATTCAGTCTTTCTTATAGCGTTCTGAGTATTAACTTATCAAAGAGATATTTTAACAAGTCTTTCATGTATAACTAATGTGCATTTATGCCTAATTATGTGAAATTAAATGATGAAAATAATGGAAGTGCCTGAGATTACTGTTCTTGTAATTAACAAGAGATTTCCTGCACCCTTCCCTTAAGGTCTGCTTTTGGGGGAATCATGTCACATAATTATTTACTCCATAGTGGGTGGTTTTTAACTGAGTTCTCTTCTTGATTCCTTATTTTATTGTTTTACTTGAAAAAATGAATAGAAATCTGTGAAACAATTTATTTTGCTTTTTTGTCATCTATAAAAACAAATGTATTTTGAAAAAAAGATAAAATGTCCCTTTACTACTGGCTTCCAGTTTTTGAATTCCTCTTTCCAGAGTTACTCCCCATTAATGGTTTCATACATACGACTGGCTAGTGCTCATGTAAGCATCCCAGTGACCCTCAAATGGTAGCATATTCTTCTTTGACACACTATTTTTAATTAAAATGTTACTCTAGAGGTAGTTGTTGGATCATATTAAGTTGCAAGAATTAATATAGAGCAGTCATATATATCCTTTACCAAGCTTTGCTCAATGGTAACATTCCATAAAGCAATATAAATGAAATCATACAATATAGGTAACCTGTTGGAATTGGCCTTTTTCTCAGCATAATTCTTTGAAATCCATCCAACGGTCACATGTAGGCATAGTTAATTCTTTTTTATTGCTGAGTAGTACTCCACAGAATGAATATGAACAGCAGTGTTTATTTGCCCACTGTTTTTAGTTTGTAGCTATTAAAAATAAAACTGCTATGAAAATTCACAAACAATTTGTTGGTAAAAATAGGTTTTCATCTTTGTGGGATAAATGCTCCACTGTGAATACGAGTTATAAAGTAGTTGCATATTTAGTTTTATAAGAAAGAGTCGTACTATTTTCCAAAATAATTATATCATTTTACATTCCCACCAGCATTATATGAGATACACAGTTTCTCCATATACTTGCAATATTTGATGTAGTCATGATATTTAATTATAGCCATTCTGGTAGGCTCATCTTGATAGCTCATGATTTTATTTTGTATTTCGTTAAAAATGGCTAATGATTTCAAGTGTTCAGTAAAATTGTTATTCATGTTTTTGTCCATTTTATAATTATTGGGATTGTCTTCCTTCTTAAGTTTTTTTGTGTGTGGGGTACAGGGGGTAGAACCTAGGGCCTCACACATGGTAGACAACGGCTCTACCATTAAGTTACACGGCCAGGCACGTTTGTCAGGTTTTCAAACATTGTTGCAAGTCTAGGTACCAGTCCTTTTTCATGTAGGTGGTATACAAACATGCAGCTTCATTTTTCATCTTCTTAAGGTTCTTTACAGGGCAAAAGCTTGTTTTTTATTATTTTTATGATACATATTTAGAGTACATAATGATTACATTCATCATAGGGAGTTAGTATGTGTACATAACACATATTAATTCTTTTTTCAGCTCCTTGCCCTTGCCTCCATTCCCCCTGTGTCCATCTCTTGGTCTCCATAACTTTTGCAAAAGATCTATCTCTCCTTTTTCTATTATCTATATTTTATTTTTCTTTTCAATTTGTTTATATTTGGGTTTCTCATATAAGAGAAACTGTGTACTATTTAAGTTTGTGTGTCGATTTATTTCACTTAACATTATGGTCTCAAGGAACATTGACTTAACTTTATCCTTTATAGCACAGTAATAGTCCATTGTGTATAAACAATATCATTGTATATAAACAATATCTTTGTTTATTCATCCATCGATGGACATATAGGCCACTTCTAAGATTTAGCTTTTATGATTTGTGCTACTATAAACATGGATATGCATGTGTAACTGTAATATGATGCCTTTAATTCTTTTTGGAAGAGCCCCAGAAGGGAATAGCTAGACCAAATGGAATTTCTATTTTTAGCTTTTCTTAGTTGGTAGGTTTTTATTACTGCTTCAATTTTATTGACTATTATTGGATTATTCAGGTTGTTTTATATCTTTTTAGTTCAATTTTGATAATTCATATGTGTCTAGGGATCTATTCATTTTTTATTGATTCTCTACCTTTTTTAAAGTACAGGTTTTTGAAGAAATTACTAATAATCTTCTGGAATTTGATGTCACCCATTGTGATTTCTCTTTTTTTCATTTCTAGCTGCATTGATTTGTGTCTGTTCTTTCCCTTTTTAGTAGGGTCGGATAAACATTTGTCTATTTTGTTTACTCTTTCAAAAAATTATCTCTCTGATTTACTAATTCTTTATATTATTTTGTCGCAATCTCATTAATCTTTGATCTGATCGTTATAATTTCTTTGTTTGTACTAGTTTTGGATTTGGATTGTTCTCGTTTTTCTAGGACTTTGAAGCGTATTATTAGGTTATTTATTTGGGCTCGCTCTTTTTCTGATGTGTGCATTCACAGATATAAACTTTCATTTTAGGACTGCTTTAATTGTGTCTCATACATTCTGGTATGTTGTACTGTCATTATCATTTGATTCTAGGAACTGTCTAGTTTCATTTTTGGTTTCTTTTGTGTCCCATTAATTATTCAAGAGTGTATTATTTAATATTCATGTGCTTGCATAATTTCTGTGGTTTCTTTTGCCATGATTTCTAGTTTCATTGCCCTATGATCTGCTAGAATGCATGGAATAATTTTGTTTTTTTCTATTTATTTGACGATCCTTTATGGGCTGGTATGTGGCCTGTTTTGGAATAAGTTCCATGTGCTACTGAGAAGAATGTGTGTTCTATTGCTGTTGGGTGAAACATTCTTGAAATATCTGTTAATCCCATTTGTTTATAGGTGTGATTCAACTCTGTTATTTCTTGAATCTTTCATCTAATTGATCTACTTGTGACTGTTGCCTATTGAGGTTTCCCACTATATGTGTGTTGAGGTTTATCTGAGCTTTAATTGCAGATAGTATTTCTTTTATGACGTCAGAGGTACTAATGTCTGTTGCATATGTGTTTACCATCGCTATGTTTTCCTGTTGGATGGTTCTCTGAATCAATATGTAGTGACATTCTTTACCTCGTCTGATCAGTATTGGCTTGAAGTCCACTCTTTCTGCAAATAGAATAGCTACTCCTGTTTGTTTTCAGACTCCCATTATATAGAATATTGTTTTCCATTCATCGATGTGTAGTCTGTAAATTGCTTTCTGGATTAAATGTGGTGGATTAAATGCAAGATTTCTCAGTTTTCATGAAGTTAAAATTGTGACTTTTTCTATTAGCAGTTCAGGATTTTGTTATAAATTATAACTCTCTGCCTGGGTCTTGTTCCTAAATATTTTCACTTGTTTTTTCATTTTTAATTTTTATGATGATAAAGCCCGAATTTTTATTGTTCTGTACTTAATATTTAATTCTATGACTCATTTTGAGTTAATAATTGTATCAGATGCAAGGGATAAATAAATTGGGATTTAGTTTTATCACATAGATATGAATTTACTCCAACACTATTTATTTAAAAATGTTATGCCCCTTCCATTGATTTTTTTTTAACTTTTATTCATTATGTATTGTGTGTATCTATATGTGGTGACTTTTGCTTTCTTTGTTTTATACTTATATTTCCATCCTTCTGTGATGACCACACCATCTTCATCTGTGTAGCTATACAGTAGGCCAAAATATGGAGAGGAGTGTGTCCTCGTAATTTATCCTTCTTTTAAAAACTTTTGTGAAAAAAATAGCTGTTATAGTTATTTAGCTATAGTAGGGCCTGTTATTTTCTGAGTAAATTCTAGCATAATATTGTTTATGTTCACAAAAGTATCTTACTGGCATTTTGATAGCAATTGCATTAAACCTATATATCGATTTGCGAAGAATTGATATCTTTATTCTTTTGCAGCTATAAGCGTAGTTTGACTCTCCATTTATTTATGTTTTATTTCTTTCAGCAATATTTTGTAATTTTCAGCATATAAATCCTGTACTTATTTTGTTAAATTTTTACCTAAATATTCATTTTCTTTGAGTGTTGGTGTATGTGTGTGTGTATGTGTGTATATATATGTTTCACCATGTATATTTTCAATTTGTAAAACTATGGTAAGGATTTTTTTCTGTGATAACACTTTCTAAAAACAATTTTTTTCTAATTACATACAAAATGTGTTCTATCAAGTATCAAGCTCCTTACTCAAGTCTAGAGTTTGTCTTAGAGACCTAATAACTCTTGTTTTTCTTTGAAAGTAGATATTAATCAACTATCAAAAAGTCTTTAATGAATCCCATAATTCCATATACAGTGATACCTTGGTTGTTGAACGGTTCCAAGCTCGAACTTTCCACTACTTGAACAGTAAGGTTTGAAAAAAAAAAAAAAACCCTCTCCTCAGTGTTTGTAACTTTGCTTGATAGTCGAACTGAAAATCCGACTTGAGAAAACCTGTATGGGCCAAGCGTGAGTCACACATCATGTCTTGCTGTGGACACAAAGTGGCGACGCTTCAGTCTAAGCACTGCTCTCACCCAGAAAACATGCAGTGCTTGTGTCAGTGCGTTAACACATTTGTCAGTGTGCTTTTTTTGCACTTTATTTGCATAAAGTTTTGTAACCATGGCTCCAAAGAAAGTTAGTGATACTAGCAATAAAGCTAAGAGGAAAACTGAGAAACATGATAGAGTTAAAAAAAAAATTACTGCAAAATTTGTTACAGTTCTGGAAAAATGAATTTATAAGTGTAATTTTTAGGCCTCAGAAACAATTACTTGGTTTTCCATTATTTCTTATGGGAAAAATATGTTCAATTCTCGAACTTTTCAATGTTCTACCACGAATGTGTAACAATTTCAACAACAGAAGTATCACTGTATGTAGTCATCAGTTTCACAGACATGCAGATCACAATGTGATATGTAATGTGTCAGCATAGTATTACCAAGACTTTTTTAGAAATTGTTTTTCTTCTCAAGAAAACAGAATATTAAAGAAGAAGCAGGAAATAAGTAGCATGAGGAGGGCAGAGCAAGAAGGGAAATAGGGGGTAGAAATGTTCAAAGTATGTTATATGCATGTATGAATATGCCAAAATGATACCCATTATTCAATGCAAATAAAGTGTACTAATAAAAATGGTTTTCCCCTCAAGTAGCTTATAAAGAGAAAATACATATGTAATAAGTTGGGAAGGATACTATGAAAATAGTCTAGAATACAGTATGATTCCACCAAGATGAAGTAGCATGATTCCGCTCAGGTTCTCCTTAAAACTAAAATGCCTGTACACAACTCAACAACCAAGCAAAGACATCTCTGAAGAGTAGAAAGAGCAGCTGCCTGGGGACCCTAAGACTTGAGGAACAACATAACAGTATGCTGTGTTCTTACCATCCTGCCTTTTCTTTGCAAATAAATGCGTGACTTTTCACTTTTTGTTCCTTCATCTGAAATGTAACTTTTTTCATTGCTTACCTGAATACTACATATGGATATGTCTTGAAGAAAATACAGTTTCTGATAACTTTCTTCCTTTCCCAAATTGCTCCCCAGGTAATTGTTTGTTATTAATTGTTGGTAGAAAACACCTCAAAATTTTATGACTTGAAAACTATTTCAGTTGCGCCTGATCTGCAGTGCAGGATGCTCTCAGCTGTGTAGTTTTTCTGTTCATGTTGCTTGTGGTCACTTGTGGCCGGACTCAACTAGTGTGCACAGTTTGCTGAGCCGGTTTCTCTCTCTATGACTTCTCAGGACCTCTCTCTGTGTCTCCACATGGTCTTTCCAGCTGGACAGCCAGATTTTTATATGATGACTCGTACTGAATCATCACTGATCGGGTATCTGTCTACATCATGTTTACTAATGCCCCATGAAGCACGTTTTGAGCTAATCTGGGAGGAGAATTTACAAGGATTTGCGTTCTGTGAGGCTTGGTCCATTAAGGTCACCAAAGTAGCAGTCCAACAGAGGCTTCCCTTTTCCCCAATAATTCATGCCCTGAACATGTAAAGTACAGTCACAACATCCCCGAGTCCCTCGAAATCTTAGTATAGCCTCGGGGTCAGGTTAGAATTCCAGGATTTCATTATCTCCAACAGTTCTGGGGGTAAATGACATTCATCCCACTCATTTCCTTGAGTGCATCTGCTCGGGAGTGGCTCCTCTTAATCCAAAGCAGAAATAAGACGACATTTTATCTGGATCCCTCACTCCCAGCATACAGTGGTGAAACGGGGATAGAGTAACTGAACTACCTAGTCCCATTCAAAATGGGGGAAAGGGGCGATAGGAATGCTAAAGTCCAGCTGGGCACAAGTTGCCAATTTCTTCATCAGGATTTAGTTCTGCTTATTAGGATTGGTTTTCTCTGGCTCCTAGGTACACCCTTTTGATTTTCATAGAAAGTTAAGGGCCCTGAAAACTTTTTTTTTTCAATTTGAACTTTATTCTTTTTAGTATAAGGTAGTATAATTCATAAGAATGCCGTGAAGCTTTCATATATTAAATTGCATTCCAATCCATTAAGCAAAAGCCACGACCAAAGTATCTTCAAGACAGATGCAGCTCTATTTTGGCATTCAAGTCAGAATGCTGGGGGCCAGTGAGCAAAAATTCTTGGACACTTTTGCCTGGCTAGTCTTAGGGGTTGCCTCATAAATCATCTTAGCACCCTTCCCTGTATCACAGAGTATGTGCTTTCTCCCAAACATATCACCACTGACACTTCCACTCTTCAGAATCAATTTGAGGTGTTTATCAACCCAAGAGCACTCAATAAGTATTCACTGAGTGAAATAATGAGTGATTTAGATCAATTCTCCTTAAAATACCCCATGTAAAATGCTTTAGAAAAATTGCACAATTTTTTATTCCTATCTTTTCCATGAGAAAATAATATAATGCTAATTCTCATGTGTTGTCAGAAACTAACCCAAATTATTAATTGCTTTTTGTAAATCATGCTATTTGATATCCCCAAAGGACATCTTTTTGTTGTTTTACAAAATACATTTTTCCCATCACCAGGTGAAAGTAGAAAGTAACAAAATGTTAGGTCTAATAGATTGAAAAAATGACTGCTATAATTTTAGTATAAACAATTTAAGTAATTTATTTTAATCTGTATGATAGAAGATACTTTTTTAATATTTATTAATGTCTTATGTGATTATTGTTTCAAAACCAGGTAATTCTTGGATCAAAGGACATATGATATCAGTAACATTTTAGTCGGAAGACTAAAATATACCTACATCCAGGAGTTCTATGATTTGATCCGAGCGATCAAAGTCCATATAAATGTTTTATATCCTACCCACAGATTTTAATTAGCATATGCGTATGTGTTCTAAGAATCTAGTGATAATTTCAAAATCTTCATTCCCTAATTGTAGAACCATCTCTCTTAATTGAAGCTAGAGTATACCCTTGAGAATATCAGTTATAATTTCTGGATTATAAAAATGCAAATTAAACCTATACAAGCTAATATTTCTTAAAAAGTCACATACATGTGAAAATCTACATAAGATTTTAAGTCTAGATGTAGAATTCTTTTTTAAATTTTATTTTAATGGTACATTTTAGAGGTACATATTGATAACATTCATCACAGGGAATTTGTACCTGTACATGATATATCTTGTTGCTTCTTTTTTTCCCATTCCCCTCCCCTCCCTTCACCCTCTCCTCCCTCCCTATTTACAAAAGCTTTGTTTCCAATACCACATTGTTTCTCTGGTGTGAGAAACCGAAAGTTTAAATAAAGACTAGATGTAGAATTATTTATGATGGTATATTGGAACTTCTGAACTATAAATTGGGCGTTCTTTTATACTTTTGGTGAGAGCGTCTTTTTAGCCTTCAAGGGTTTCAGCGAGACTTTCCAGTTGCATAACTATGATGATGGTTTGAGATGGTGCTAGCATGGTAGGTCATCCTACAACAGATACCAAGTTTATAGTCTTCTTTCCACATCTGAGACATGAAGGTGTTTTCTAAAGGGTCAAGCTGTTTTTTTGACAGGATAACAATTAGCCATGCTATCTTTCTGAGTACTTTCTTTTCAAAAACAATAAATCCAATTGATGTGAATTAAAAACCAAGGGCTATGTAACTTGCCTGTTTGATTTAGGATTTTTTTTTTTTTTACCAACCCAGAAATACAAGTCTTCAAATAAAAGATGAAATGAATTTTCCTGGAGTAAAGATGTGATAGTTTCTTAGATCAGTGGGTTAGGAAAAGTTTTGACTAATCTTTCCCAGTCCTATAAGAGATAAATCTTTGAGCTGGCCACTGTGGCACATACCTGTAGCTCTGTTACTTGGGACACTGAGGTAGGAGGATCTCTGTGAGTTCAAGCTCAACTTGCACTACACAATGTGATCCTGCTCCCGAGAGAAAGAGAGAGAGAGAGAGAGCCAGCAAAGGGTAGGGGAAGGGGTCGGGGAGGAGAGGGGAGGGTAAAGAAGAGAAAAAGAAAAGAAGAGAGAAGAAAGCACGTTAAAGTCAATGTCATGTTCATGGCTCCAGAAAGATCCAAATTAATCTGGAATTACTTCTCAGCCTTTTGGCTAAAATCAAATGTAGTATCTGTTCTTATCAAATTAATCTGGAGTAGGTACATGACTAAAAATGTTACATTCATTAAATAATGATGCTCACAAAGTTTAATTCTGAGAGTTCATATACTTTTCGTTTTAGGTAAAGTGAATCATTATGGGCACTTCTCAGCCAAGGATGAAACATAAACATTTAACGTATTTCACAAGTATTGGTGAAAGCCTTTGACATAATATAATATGATGATAGCAAGGAAATCTTTGTTTGACTGATTGCAGGGCCGGGGACGGAACCCAGAGCCTTGTGCATACTAAACAAACATCCTGCTGCTGAGCTGCACCAACACTATGAGGAAATTTTTAAATTGCAAATAATACGTGCCAGGCATGTAGGTCGCTTATAATGCACCAAGACTTTGTTGGTGCCTACACTTTTGTACCGTGATTATTAATTTTTCTTTATTCATATAAACTACTCTTCAAAAATGACACTTGCTTATGTTGATACAATAATTGAAGAGAGAGTTAATAAGCTTAATAAAGTTCCATAACAATTACTGATCGGCAAAGTTTGAAATAAGCAAAAATGCTGAAATTGAAGCAACTGAGATTACCCAGGCTTCCTTCTGAATCTAATTTGCACGAGGTTACCAAGTAAGATATATGAACAATAGTCTCAATGAATGTAAAAAAAGGCAGTAAATGAACTGATTATTCTTAGAAGAGCTCATGAGGGACCTGTGATGTGAGGAGTATTTTGAAAGCTAAACTCATGGCTAGGGAAAGTGTAATTGAGAGAGATTTCTCTGTTAGAAAAATTTCATAAGAACAAGAGAAATTAAATGATAATATACAACAGCCGCTGACAGGATTTTATATAAGGGCCAGATGGCAAAGGTTTTAGATTTTGCAGGCCGTATAGTCTCTGTCTTAGCTACTCAAATCTGATATTGTAATGCGACAGCATGTATACACCCAACGTAAAACATGATTATGGCTGTGTTTCAATGAAAGTTTATTTTTAAAAACACAATCGTGTGGATTTAGGCTATGAGTCATAGTTTACTGACCCCTCATCTAGAAAATGCCTTGCAATGTACAAATAGGTAAATTAACAGTAGCAATGGTCGTTACCATTAACAAAGAAAGGACAAAAATCTACTTCTGATAGAGCAAGTAGAAAGGGGATTTTTGTATGTGATAGTCAGAAGGATGGTTATGAAGAATGTTTTTTTAAAAAAGAAAGAGATGCTAAGACTTACATGGCAAGTGTCAAATCAAGAAATAGAGAGATGAACGCATTTTGTCTGGAAGTATCTTGCAGCAATTCTATGACTGTTGAGAGAAAGTGGATCGTGGAAAACAGGCATGGAGTTTTCACAATAACAGAGGCAAGGAGCAGTGGAGACTATGATTAGAGTATTAATGGCAAAATAGCAAAGCAATAATATTTTCAAGGTTATTTTTGGAAGGAAATATCCACCAAAGGTCATATTTCATCACATATATTTTGAGCTGAATTGGATGTTTCTGTAGGAAACAAACAGGGGTAGCAAAAGGTACATCACAACGTTTTTCTACATACAAATAAACCCCCAAACTTTTCCATCAAATGTCTCAGGTCCTTGAAAAATAAAATTGCCTAGACTTTAAGCAATTACAGTAGAAAACACTTAAACAGAGTTACTTCATCTTTGCTCTCCCATACAGCGTTTTAATGAATAAAGGAAGAGGTATGGGGTCCAATCTACTTCTCTGCTTGCTTCTTAGTCTCTTCATTAGACCGTAAGTTTAGGGGAAGAGATGCAACTTTGCATTTCTGACTACACTTACATGACCGTTGTGAACTGAACAGAGAAAAACCTTATGATAAGCTGTTACAGTTTGGATACAGGTTATTGAATATAATAAGAATCTTAAAGATAACTGGCTTAAACAATGGAGAGGTTCGTTTTTGAAAGGAAAGTAAAAGAGGTAAGCATTTCAGAACTGATACGTTAGCTACCTAAATGTCTAGACCCCCAATTTCTTCTCTCTTTACTACTGTGCTCTCTCTAGAGTATGGGCCTCATTAGTATTTTCCAAAATGAAACCCTACTCACCATATCCGTGCTGTTATGAAAAGTAAAATGTATAGTGGAATGAAAGGAGCAAACAACTTGATCCTTTCTACCTTTTGGAACAATTCCTAAAGATTTCTTGTATCACTTCTGTTTATATTTCCTAGGCTGAACAAGGTCACATGATTCCCTTGACTGGTAGTGGTGGCTTAAATATGGAGTTTTCATTATTAGTTACCAATGTGCCTCACAAAAATGCTACCATTACTCAGGATCTTAAATTGATTTACCAAAAAGCAAAGGTCAGAACAGATTCTTGTGGACCTGATCACATCTGGCTTTCAGGCAGATGTTACACATCTGCCTGAAGGGCAGTAATCTCGAGAGGGATTACTCTCGAGAGAAACCTGCAAGGGAAGAAGCCAGGCAAAGATGTGTTTTCAAAACCCTAGCCTCAGCCTCATGTCACAGGAAGAGCTGAAGCATGAACTGCATCACAGAATTCATCATGCCTTGTGGCAAGGAGTTGGATCTGCACTATGCATGTATCTGTCCAGGTGGCTTTTGTGATAAGGTGATGCTTCAGAAGATGATACAGGTGTGAGCCTTGATCAGCCAACACCTATAACAGCTGGAAGAAGAGTACAACAGTTGGTGAGGAAATTATGGGAGGAATATGAATGCATGTTACAGTGAGAAAGAAAGGGGGCAGATACTGAGGGAAAATTAGTCACTATTTTGTGAAAACATTCTATTTTTGTTTGATAAGTGATAAGTCCATCAGTGTATACCTGAATAACGTATTTTTAAAAATTCCACAGATTTCCTATTTTAAAATTTTTGAATGGATTAAGAAATGTTAACATTACCAATACTATTATACCTGCCATAAGATCTTGCCTTCGGTAGCATTTCTCTCATCTCAAATCCATCTCACACTCACAACCAATTACAGAAAAATCCCCAAGTTCTTGAAGAAGAATTAGCTAGCCAAATCCCTGCTGTTGCAAGTATCTCTAATTCTGGTTTGCAGAAAAATTCTCATCGCCCAGGAAATAAATAGATGGCCAGATTACAATGATTCCAATTTATTTACCTCCTTTAAGTTTTAAATGAATAATTACTATGATTTTTCTTATCAGTTTTTTTTTTTTTTGGCCTGGTCTTATTCTACTTTTACAATGACACATCTGGCTTTCAGGCAAGTCTCTATTTAGTAACTGCTCTGTAATACCGAATCTGAGGTTATAAAATAAAGCCTTAAAAGAGGTCATTATTGAATGAGCATTTAACCAATTTAATTATATCTCACAATTATAGATCTGGAACTCTTCATTTTCTCCATGAAGGTCATAAACGACAGACCTATAAAAGAGTCAAGGCTGTGGAGTGAATGAGTAATGTTTGAAGTCTGTTCTAATGGTTTCAAGAAAATGTCCTGCATTGTCCTAAAGCCAAAACGCATCATTTCAAAGCAATATCACATTACATTGGATTAGTTAGACTTTATGTTTCAGGAAAAAATGGCTTAAGATAGTTAATGCTCTCTGGTAAAGTAGTTATAAGAAAGGCATTCTTAGATTTTTAAAATAGTTTCAGGACTTTGGATGGCACAGGCTCCAAAACTTTATGTTAGCTATTCGTAGCATGTGACTTCCATTCCCAAATTTACTCAATGAACCCAGAGTGCCTGAGAAGCTGAATTTGTAATGTTATTTAATTTAAAATAGCCACAGGCAGATCTTAATCTTTGGAAAAGATCATTACAAGCCATTCTTGACTATTTCTTAGAATAGAAACTCCTCTGGATGGTTCTTCTTCAGCCTAGAATCAGGTAAAGTAGACACGGAAAGGATTACAAATTTCAGTGTAGAGGCAGTCTCATTTCAGAGATTTGTAATAAGAAAAAAGGAGGTCCAGAGAGATTAAGCAGTAGCTCTCTGAAGACTCAAAATTTATACATAGGACTACTGAAAACCAAGCTAGATCTTCTTACTCCATAATCAAACCAACTCATAAAAATCTACTTTTTTAATATGTTATTTGCTTCAAATGAGTAAGGTATTTCATGCACATTTTATGTAAAGAAAGATTGCAATAATCTGAAAACAAAATTTTATCCTATTTCCCTTAAATACTGAGGCAATCTTTCTGGTCTCCACTCTAAACCAATCCACAGAATGGTACACAACCAATTAATTTACCATAAGATAGAATATCATTTCCATTACTGTAGACATTTTGGGATTAATTACAACTAAATTGAGGTAACTGGCTAGAATTTTTTTTTTTCAGTACCAGCTTTTTAACCCAGGGCCTTTGCACTGAGCTACATCCCTAGCCCTTTTAAAATTTTATTTTGAGACAGGATCTCACTAATTTGTCTGGACTGGGCTCAAATTTGCTATCCTTCTGCCTCCAGTCTTCTAGAGTTGTGGGATTACTGGCATGTGACACCACATTCGGTTTAACCAACAATTTTTTTTGTTGTTGTTTTTATTATTTATTTTATTTTATTTTATTTTTTTGGTGCTGGGGATCGAACTCAGGGCCTTGTGCTTGCAAGGCAAGCACTCCAACCACTGAACTAAATCCCCAGCTCCCACATTTGGTTTAGAATATTTAAAAAAAAAAAATCTTGTCTCCGCTTAATTCACTCTAGCAGATTATTAAACGTTTACTCTACACCAGCCCGTAGGCTAGCCCTTGGGGATATCAGAGTAAATTAAACCAGACTAGAATTGAGCTAGACTTGACTAGATTCCTATAGGAGGAAGCCTATTCTAGAAGAGAGCCTTTGAAATAGTAATTACTTGTGTCTCGACATTTAGAAAGGAAAAGAACGGGTCCCTTCAGATCAGCTAACAGGCTGACCTAGGCCACTTGGCAGATAGACTCACCCTCAAAGAATCTACCCTTCCTCCTGAAACCCAATTGCTAAGAATTTCTAAGAGCTGCACTACCAGAGTAGTTTAAAAGAAACTGATCTCCGGAATCTCAACTTCTTCTATGTACTCATGCCTAAAATTGCCTGATAAATTACAATAACACTTCTTCCACTTTAAAAAAAGAAAATAACATTTTCTCCTTTCTCCAGCTGTAGCAGGGTGTAAAAAGGACTCAGTTGCCAAACAAAGGGATAGTGCATGTCGTTGTCACTTTCCTGCTTGCTGGGGCAAAATACCTGACACCCTCAACTTATGGGAGGAGAGGTTGTTCTGGCTCACACTTTGTAGAGCTTTCAGTCCCTAGTCAGCTAGTTCCGAGACAAGCTGGCATGGCACACAGGCATAGTGGAGGAGACGTTGCTCTTGGTATGGTGGTGAGGAAACAGCGAGCGAAGGGAGGAGTTGGGAAGAGATAAACCCTTCCAGGCCACGGCCCTAATGCACTACTCTTCTGACCACCTCCTAACAGCAAGTCAGCTACAAACTCATCAGTGGACTAGTCAACTGAAGATTATCATGCCCTATGATCCAATCACCCCCCCCAAAGCCCCACCTGTGAGCTTCTGAGGTGTTGGGGGCTGTCTAGATACAAACCATAACATTATGATATATAGTTTGAGAAGTCAATGTCCTTTAAATTCAGAGATCTTCTGGTTGTTTGGCAAGAATTTCTGATGCTTGGGGTTGAGGATTTAGTTTAGTGGTAGAGCACTTGCCTAGCACGTGCAAATCTCTGAGTTCGAGCCACAGCAATCCCCCAGCCTGCAAAAAAAGGGATTTCTGATGTTTAATGCAAAGTGGTGTATTCTTAATTCAAAGCAGCCCAAGAAATACATAATATATTCTCAATCATTTGAATATAACTGGAATGTTTTATAGGACTATCATCTTTTCAAAGATGCATAGGATCAAATTGAGGGGTAAATTTTACTTGTTTTCTTTTATATTTGATCTGTATTATCCAAAAATACCATTTAAATCCTGTTTCATCATATCATGCCATGAGATGTTTATTGAAAGCTGCTGCTCAACATTTCTCAAATTATAGTCTAATATATAATCATATTTAAAAAATGAGTGGAGAACTAGTTTAAAAAATAAATGAAGAAATTCCTAAATTCTACCACACACCTATTGAATAAGAATTTTTGAGAGAACAAGCATGAGGAATATGATTCTTTGGTATACATACAAGAGAGTCTTATCTACATGAAATTTTAGAATTTGTATTCAGATGAGAGTGATCCTTATATAGGATGTTACCCTATATACATGCAGGAACAATAAAGTGCTTTATATAATCATAATTTTGTAGAAAGAGTGTTAATGGTGGAAATCCAGTTCCTAACATCACATAATAGAGTCTCAAAAGTTGATTGAAATGAATGAACAGCAGCCTGTATGTCCATCACCAGATAAATGGAGAAAGACAATGTGGTATTTACACATAATGGAGTACTGCTGTGCCACAAAAAAAAATAAATTTGAGACATTTGTAGGACAATGGATGCACCTTGAGATCATAATGTTAAGTGAAGTGAATCAGACACACAATCTCAAATATCACATGGTTATTCTCGTAGGAGAAACAATATACACGTGAAGTGCAAAATAAAAGACAAACAAGAGGAAAAATGGGAGAGAAAAAAGTGTTATTGTAATCCAGCATGGACAATGTATCTAAGAGTGTACTTTGATTTAGCATAATTGTCTTATGTGTTAGTCTGGCTCTTAATCCGTATGCATGATAATTAAATTTATAAGGACTTATAAATGAATCTGATGCTGGCGAAAAGGGCTGGGGTAAAAGGGAAGGGAAAAAAGAAGTGAGGCGTATTACATTCATGTACCAATTCTCCACAACGAATGCAATCATTATGTACTGTAAACATGTACTAGTACAGTAAAAAATATTTTTAAAAGAAAATGAATGAACATTAAAGATGTATACCTCCTTTCAAAACATCTGAAGTTTGAATATAAAACATGAAAACATATAATATAAAACATATTTTGCCTTCTAAATGTGAGAGATGTATTCCATAGTTAATCTTCTTTTTATATTTTTAACGAAATCTATTTACTGCTTCAGCTAAATTTAATTTACATATGGAATCACAGGTACTGAAGACATAGCAGGGTGCCTTCCAGATTTCACTGCTGTGATCGTCAAATGAATGAGCACTGAAGATTAGTCAACCTTCTGAAAAGTTCTTAATTAAGGAAGCCAGTAGTGTGCAGGGTGACAGTCTGTGTGTTAACCTTGTTGACATAGTGGAGAAATTCCTTGTAGGTAGCTTGTAGAAAAGAATAAAATGTTCTAGTCCCTAAATTAGAATTTTCAAGTAATTGTAATTCTAATGAAAATTGCTGCTGTAGATGTCTGTTCAAAGGCTTCGGCTTACAAAGTAAAGATTTGAAAATATCAAACTTTCTTGATCTTTGAATGCTGTTTTCATTAATTAGGTGAATATGACAGCACTCTCTTTACCCTAATAGCCCCCCTGGAGGAAATAACATTTTTGTTTGTCTAAACAGTACTTAATGACTACTCTAAAATTAGAGTTTAAGACCTTTAACTCTAGAGTGCAAAGCTCTATGTCCTTGACTCTGATGTTTATCATGAATATTAATTTCTGATCTTAAAGTCAAGCCATGAAATTTTTATGTATTGTCATGCCTTTCTCTTGACGATTTTTGTAATTGCCATAATTTCCTCATCAGCAAGAGATGTTTGTGGCTTCCCTGGGTTAAGGAGGCTATAAAATTCACAACTCTGAATTTCCTCTTTTGTTTCAACATGAAGCCATAGACTTGTTTACTCTCAGCAGTAACTAGACCTCTGATCTTAGAAGAGTTATAGTTTTTATTGGTGCCCTTACACAACAAAGGACTCAATATATTTTTGTCATTACAGGCTTTCATTGTTACCTTTGGGATTACATTCCTATTAGGGGAGGTTTATGCCTGCTGCCTCAGACATTTTCTCCATTGCTCCCATAAAAATATTGTTTTCCGTAGAATATCTATCATTTTCTTTAAAATTGATTTATTGGTAGTATCTGATCATCAAATATCAGTCTGTGTATATTCAGGTTGTTTATAAGGATCCAATATTTGAATTACTTAGACCATATGTGTGGACACACTTATATACATAAGCACACATATATAATACTTTTAATATATGCAATTTAACTGAAATGTATTTTTCTCTTTGCAATTTTGACAAGCATTTATCAAACATCTACTATATACAAGGCTTAGATTTTTTTCTGGGGGTTAAAAGAAAAGTCTTCAAGACACAAATAGACCTAAATATGCCACAGTCAACCAGGAAAGACAGAGAGATTCATACAAAAGTACCAGTATCACTGTACGATGAAGGCTGTTGGAGAAACGGTGGCAAAGTGCATTTGCAACCCAGGGGGCTCTGGGATGGCTACACAGAGCAGGGACCACTGAGGCTACATAAGATGGATTTTTCATAATAGAGAAAGAAAATGACATTTTAGTTTACACATTGGGAGTGGTCCAAAGCCATCCATAGTGATTTGGGTAAAGGGCTTTGAGAAGGGAAGAACAGCAGATATATGTGACTAGAATGAAGAGTCAAAAGTGGTGCCTGGGAAGATACAAGAAAAACTGGGGAAGAAACATATGGATAGTTTTAGGAACTACCTAAGAACAGATATTCAGTTTTAGATGCTTGCTTTTTTTCTTCACAGATGGAAGTATTGACCTAAGAGATAATTTTCACAGAGGAAAATTTATCTAAATATTCAGTTACCCAGACAATTATTTTACAAATCTGTTCTCAGTGATGTTATAGTCTTTTGAGGGATGAAATAGTCAGACATTGGTGTCTGATATGACAGAGATTATGAGCGAGTAAAGAACAGGGTATGATGGATACATAGATGGAGTGTACAATTCAGAATAAAAATCATAAGAACCTTTTCACAGATATAAGTAATGAATTACGATACAGGAGTACATTTTAGCTAGATGAAACAGAAGGTTTTCAGATCTTAGGTAGGGAAATTCTATAAGGCTGGAATCATATATCCCTTCCAGTTCTCTGTGTCTATAGCACAGTGTCTGTGACTTAGTTAGTTGTCAGACATAGCTACAGAAGTAGAAAGGGGTCAGTTCCTGGTCTTGGGTGCAAAATTAAAAAGCTAAAATTTTCCATTAAAAGGTACAGGGAAAATGCAGAGTGTTAGACGAAGGACAAAATGAAATTTAGGTTTTAGAGAGATCATTTGCCTGCAGGATGTGTGGAGGTTAAATGGAGGCTTCAGAGTAACTTCTAACTACAGGCTTGCCTTAGATTAATTCCACTGAAAGTAAACCCCATGGAAACACTGATAGTGGAATGGGAAAGTGAGACATGGCAAAGAAAGTAGCCAATATAATATGTACGATAAGGTTAGTTATCTCTTTGAGTAATGGGAAATTAGGTTCACTGTAGAACTATAAGAAAATGTAAACAAGCCCTCTGAATTATGATACCCAAGATGGAGGATGGAGCTCAGTAATTTTTCCATTAACTCTCAATCTCCCCCTAATTGAGGACTTCTAGGAATGACAGTTGTCTCACATTTCTGGCTTGCCTTTCATGCTGATCACAAGGCTGATAAAAGCCACCTGACTGAGAGCTTCAGGTTTTTGGAGAAAGAAGCTTTAACAGTGTAGGCATCTGGGTGAGGTGCTGACATCATTGGCTACAAGAGCTAACCAGATGGGAGGTAAGGAGAGTGTGGAATTAGACTTTGAAAGCGGGAATCCAGAAAGCACGAAAAGAGCTACTAAGGCATTGCTTTCATAGGGTTTGACCATGCATTCAGTGTTAGGAATATATCATCAATAATGACTTCTCAAAGAGTACATCGATGTTCAACATATTGTAAAATGTGTATTTTTAGCAGCCAAACAGGTTTCAGTATCTATGTCAAATCTACATCAAAGATGCTTTATAAATGTATGTATCTGTTATCAAAAAATATTATCATATAGCAGTAAAAACCAGCTAGGAACTAGAAGACAGGAAATAGTTCCTAGATCCTCAAATTTGTAAGAGCATGAATTTTGGATGACCCTCTCAATGACTTAGGGCCTCTTGTTTAAAAAAAAAATGGAGTAAACATCAAAGTACCTTCGTACAGTGGTACCTCAGTTCACAAACTTAATTCTTTCCATGACTCTGGTTGCAGAATTCATTCCACAATTCCACGATTCTGGTTGCAAACATATATAGGTTACACGAAGCAAAGTGTCAGCCTTGCAAAAAATTTCACTTTAAAATAGAAATCGCATCACGTTTTTCAGCCTGGCACCTAGCAAATTGTTTATTATTAATGAATGAGTGAATCCAGTTAAAAACTTTTCATTTCTCCCACATCTTTATTTGGACAACTGCCACTGAGTGAGTAGTGGTTTGTTAATATCTGTATGTAGCACATACTTCATATACCATTTATTTCCCTAAAAGCAAAGCATTAGCTGAAACACTTCAATCAGCTGAATCACATAATAATTCTTATGCATATTTGGAGAGGAAAAACATACTTAGGATTATTTAAGTATGCAATTTTATATCTGCCTCATTAAAAATCCTCTCTGTCTAGGCCACCCAGAATTTTCTCCTCTTCCATAGGCAAACATTTATGGGACATTTAATTGTGAGAAAAATCTTCAGATCATTAGAACACTGTATTGAGTTATATCCCTGCCTCTCCCCTCATAACCTTTATTCTTTATTCCAGGAAAGCCCAGAGTCACACAGAAGTCAAATTAACATTATGTCTCCTCTTCCTTCTCTTTGTTTGAATGGCAACTCATTTTTCTGATTCTAAAGCAAGTGACTATAATCCTCACACGAACACGTAGAGGGCCAGTGCTGCCCTTTCTCAGTCAAGAAGAGATTTCTTTTCCAGCTTTCCCTTTGCTTTCTGGCCTTTGAAGTACAAAGTTATATAAGAATTAATTTCACTGAAATTCTTTAAACCATCTTTTATCACTTTAGCAAGCTTCTGACAGAGCATTGGGTTAATTTCATTCTTAAGAAGTTTATTTTTTTTTTCTAAAATAAGTACTTAAAATGGCTTTGACAAAGAGATATATGATGTGCACAATTTCCTGCAAAACAATCTGGGATGGCTGGGCTGATGGCAGGAATATAGATAAAATTAAATCCGCAATATTTTGACAAATGTTGAAGTTGGATGTTAATATATGAGAGTTCTGTAGTGTTTGCTACTTTTGCATATGTTTCAAATTTTCTGTGTTTAAAAATATAACAACAATTTGAAAATATTAAAGTAGTTTCCATATTTTAATTTTTGTATTTGAATTTTGGATGACTCCCTTAATGTTTCAGAGCCTCTTATGAGAAAAATAGGGTAAAGGTCAAAGAATCTTTGTACAGGCTACATGAACCAAAGAGTCAGTAAGCTTTGCCAAAATTTTTCACTTTAAAGTAGAAATCACTAGGCTGGGACTTTAGCTCAGTGGTTAGCATGCTTGCCTGGCAAGCACAAGGTCCTGAGTTCGAGCCCAAGGACCAAAGAAAAAAAAAAGTAGAAATCACATCAAGTAACATTTTATTTCTTACACGATATATCAGTTATCTAAGACTGTGTAAAAAATCACTCTAAAAACCAGTGGGGTAAAACAATAAGCACATACTGATCATGAGCTTATAGGTAGCTGAACTCTCTCACGTGTCTGCTATTAACTGTGTGGAAATGGGAAGTTCTATTCAATTTTCCTGGAATCTCCCTCCTGTTGTATGATTATCTATATATAGACCATTCTAGTATGTCCTCTACTGAACTATTCTCTGCATGCTCTCTAATTCTTTATAGAACAGCTCATGTGTTTATCATCCAGAAGGCATAGGTCCCAAGAAAGGCAGTGCAAGTATGTGAGGCCTCTTGATGTCTAGGCTCAGAACTGGTATACCGTCTAAACATTAGCCACATTCTCGTAGCCAAGGAAAGTCACAGATACGGCCCACCTTCTAGCAGGAGAAAAATAGAGTACTTTTGTTATTGTTGTTGATAGTAGCTGCAAAGCCACACGGCATTGAAAGAATGGGCACGAGGGAGCCACAATGTAGGACCTTAATTGCAATCCATCATATAAATATTTTTAATAGATTTTTATTAAAACTTATCCAAAATTACACAAACTTACAGACCACAATACATTGTGCCTTTTGCTTCTGACAGCAAGCATTGTAAACAACCACATAGATGCAGCATTAAATCACAACTACATAAAGTTACTGTAGTACCTCGTGTACGTGTCACTGTTTTAAATTTGGGTTATTAGGTTCTTGTTTTTAAGATATCATTATTCCTCTGGATTCCCATCTCCCTCTTTGCCCTCGTCTTTTTCCCTTGAACTCTTTGTCTATTAGCTTATATCTAACACTTTGCCTTTTTGTGTCTATTGCTTACCCTTTTCTTTTGTTTATATTTTGCCTCACTAAATGAGGGATACCATGTGGTATTCCAGCTTATGAGTCCGGTTTATTTCACTCAACATTGTATTTTCCAGGTCCATCCATTTTCCTATAAATGACTCTAGTTTGTCGTTCTTTGTAGCTCAATAATATTCCATTTAAACCAACTACCACTTGTATTCTGATAATTTACAAATTTGTATTTCTAAACCCAATTCTCCCTCTAGCTTTAGCCAGTTTACTGGCCACTCACTCTTATATTTGCCATAGACACCTCAAATTCAATGCATAGAGTTTATTGTTCCCTAAAACCTTCTCTTCTGTACGTGTCTATGTATGTATGTATGTACACACAGTCATTACTGTCCATCCATTAATCTAATTATCTCTCCACTCGTTATTTGATTCAGTGAATACCTATTGCATATTCACTATATGCCTAGAAGTATGATAATAATTGAAAATGTAAAATAACCAAAAACTAGACATGGTTTCTGCCTTCATAAAACTTATAGAAAATTGAGCGAGGAACACGATGAGACATTCTATTAAAGGGAGAAAATACATGATTATATTTGAAATTATAATCATGTGGTATTGATCTGGTGAGGGAGGTCAGGGAACACTTACTGGAGTTTATAGTCATTTATTTAAGACTGAAGCTTCATCTTATAGTGTACAAATATAGAACATAATCTTAAACCAACCCATGGTAAACTTACAGCTTGAGCGAGAAGTGAACCATTATTATGAAAAGGCAATAAAATTGAGGGGAGGTCCTTTGTAATTTAGTCTAGCCTGATATACATACATGGTATCATGAGCAGTCATTTTCATATATCCTGAAGATACCACAGATGATGGCAGAACCTGGTGTGAAGAGAAAATCCATAAATCAGGTACCAAGAACTTTTGGATGAAGCATCAAATGAGAGCCAAGAAGGCAAAAAAAAAAAAAAAAATAGAAACAACTTATGTTCATTTCAAAAGAGAGAATTTTGGAGGAGAATGGGTGATTTATTATTCAGGAGTCATACTAGGATAGAAGAACATCAACCCCAGCTCTTCATTCTGAAATGCAGGAAATGTGAAAAAATAAATAGAGACACCTGAGATGGCTACAGGGAAATGATAATCCCAGAGGAGAGACAGGCATTATTGAGCAAATGTCAAGAAGAGAAGATGCTGAGTATTTAGGGCAGGTATGTGGTTATAGCAATACTGTACTAAAAGGGCTTTGAATAAACATGAATAAATGAATGAATGAGAATTTTGGAGTTGTTAGCACAGTAAAGTGCGTTTTGAAGGAAAGTATGCTTGCAAATTTGGCATTGATTCATGAAATGAGGCAAGACAGACTTCATGAACTGAGTGTCATTTTCCCTTTGAGAATGATGACTCACTTACTTAGGGTGATGGCAGATTTAAAGACTATAGACTATGTGCGTTTCATGTTGGGTTGATGGTGAATAAGAAATTCAGATCCCCAGTGTCCAGTCCTATTCCTTAGTCTGATCTCACAGTATTCCTTACCTGTTTAATTACCTCTGATCCAGCTGTCAAACATTTTTATTCCCTGCTTCTTAGAAAGTGATATTTATAAAATACAAATCTGAAATTGTTACTACATTTTTAAGAATCCTTCAGTGATTCCTCAAGCTTCCAGAATAATATTTCAATTCTGTTCAAGCCCAAAAACTATTTATCATCTGTGTTAGGCGGTTTCATGTTACTACAATGAAGAATCTGAGGTAGTCAACTTATAAAGACAAAAGGCTTAGTTAGCTTGTAATTCTGGAGGATGTAGTCCAAGATCTGGTTGTCCCATTGCTTTGTGCCTCTGGAGAGGGCATCGTATAGCCATAGTGGGGGGCGTGAGCCAGAGTAAACCGTTTACATGGCGAGCTAGGAAGCAGAGTAAAAGACAGCATGGGTGAGAGTCTCACAGTCTCTTTTAGTGGCGTGACCTAAGGCTTTTCAACTAGGCTCCACCTCCAGAGGTTCTACCACTTCCCAGTAGGGACACCCCAGGCGAACCAAGCTTTTAATACATGGGTCTGTGGGAGACATTACACATAATTTCATCCACAG
>PVJO010023221.1:0-26488 GCA_004026905.1 Hystrix cristata | reverse complement strand
AGAGTGAGGGAAGGAAAATGATGTGGAGACACCCAGGGAAAAGCCATATGAAGACCGAAGCAGAGATTGCGCTGATGCAGCTCAAACCAAGAGGTGCTAGCGCTTGTGCATCATGACCAGAAGCTGGCGAGAGGCAAGGCAGGATTCTCCCCAGAGTTTCCGAGGGCCATGGTCTGGATGATACCTTGATATCACACTCCAGATATATATTCATATGGAAACAAATTCATCTTTATCTGTCTGACATCATCCATAAAAATTAATTGGTAATGGACTATAGACCTAAACATAATAGTTAAAACTAGAAACACTTTTAGAAGAAAACATAGGATATTTTCATGACTTGTGGGAAGGCAAAAAGCAGAAAAAAGCAAAACAAAAAAGACGTAAATCAAAATTAAAACCTCTGATCAGAAACATCATGAAGAAAACTCACAGGCAACAAGGCCTGGTGGCACACGACTGTAATCCCAGCACTCTGGGAAGTTGAGGCAGAGGGGTTGCAAATTTGAATCCAGCCTGGGCACTTGAGCAACTTAGGGAGAACCTATCTCAAAACAATAAATTAAAAAGAGGTGGAGATAGCTCAGTGTGAATGTCCTGGATCCAATCCCCAGTACCACAAAGCAAAAAAGAAAAGAAAAAGAAAACTTACAGGAAAACTACAGGGCAGAATAAAATAATTGTAAAACATACTTGGCTAAGTACTGGTATCTAGGATATATTAAGAATGCCCAAACTCAATAACAGAATAACAAGAAAAAATTTAAAATTGTCAAGAGTTGGACACTTCACCGATCATAAGTGAACAGTTGATAAGCATATGAAAAACAAAAACTTCAATATCTTTAGTCATTACAGAAATACAAATTTGAATCACAATGAAATACCACCATATCTACCAACATGGTTAAAATTAAAGACTTGCCAGTACCAAATGTTGATGAAGATGTGAATCAGTCAAAACTATTACAAATTGTTGGTAGAAGGGGAAAATGGCATAAGAACATTGGAATAGATCTTGTAACTCCATGTGAAACTGTTACCTACTGTAAGAACCAACAATTCCACCCCTAGGTATTTACCCAAGGATCTAAAAAAACACATGTCCACCAAAAGAAATGTGCAGAAATATTCATATTATCTTTATTCGTCAAAGCTCCAAGAGGGAAGCCCACCTGTCAATCGGTAGGAGACTGGCATATTCATACAGTAAAATACTGTTCCACAATGAGAAGAAACCAATTTCAGCCCAAGTTTGGTTGTCTCTAGGAATGTCAAGACAGGAGTTTGTCAGGAAAGGATGTGAAGAAACTTTCCAGAGTGATGGTCATATTCTGCATCTTGAGAGGAGTTAAGATTTGTGCATTGCACTGAATACAAATTCTATCTAAAAAAAAATAAAGGAATTATACATAAATATTGATTTCTAGTTAACAACATTGAAATATTTTGGAGAAATGTACTAATGTCTGAAACTCACTCTGAAAGGCAATAACAAAAATAATTAGATGAGTAGCTGGATAGATAGACAAATGAGTGGAGAATCGATACATAATAAAGTGAATACAGTGAAATGTTAATTGAAGAAACTAAAGGGAGACAGAATGAGAACATTGGAAAAGATCTTGTAACTTTTTATGAAATTAATTACACACCCAATCTAAGTACATGGGTGTTCACTGTAAATTTTTTTCCAACTTTTTTCCAAGTTTGAAATTTTTTAATAGGATGTTGAGAACAAAGGATAATTGCAGATAATGAGCAGATTGCCTCTTGGATGGAGTCCTGGCCTGAGGGAAAGATACAGGAATCTAACTGATGCAGTGGGGAGTGGGACAGACAAAGGAAGCTCCTGGGTTGAGAATCTGGCCTTCTTTGTTTCATTCTGACTTTGGAGGTGAACCTACGGGCTTAGATAAAGTAAAGGACCAAGTTCCCTTGCATTTTGCAAAACTGGCTGGCTCATGCTCTCTCCCATTGTCTCACTGACAAGATGGTGACATTAAGCGTTCTCAGTAGACCTGTTATATAAACCTGGAATGGAAAGGGACTGTCTGACACCATTCACTCTCTACTGAACACTTACTTTATTTTTGAACATACTACGATGAACTGAATAAAATCAGTCTTATCTCTTTCTATTTTTTTTTTTTTTTGCTTTGTTTTGGTGCTGAGGATTGAACTCAGGGCCTTGTGCTTGCTAGGCAGACACTCTAACCACTGAGCTAAATCCCCAACCCTTATCACTCTTACTTTTGATGAAACGCTGTCTGTTCTATTTTCATCATTACTTACACCGTGAAAAGAAGTTTTACACATTCTTTTTTGGGGGGTACTTTGATGTTACTTAAATTTGAATTTTGAAAATCCCTTTTCTAATGTTGGATCTAATACTGCTATGTGAACAGAGGAGATAATTTATTGTTTTATTCTCTCTGGAAAGAAATGGCACAAGAAGACTTCAAAGACTCTAAATAGCTTACCAAGAAATTGCATACATGTCTGGTGACCTAGAATTATCTTATATTCTCCTGAAGCACAGGTTTGGGAGAAAGGACGGTCAGTTGTTAAACTCTACTCTCCACTCCTCTTCCAAGACAAGTCACACTCATTATCATTCTTCACTCCACCACCCAGCCAGAAATCTTGCCCAAAGTTTAGACCAAGGACTTGGCATGCGTAGGAAGTACCCGGGGCACTGGGTGGCTTAACATGACCTTGAGTCTCATCTCACAGATCCAGTTGTTCCAGCCTCACTTTTAACATATAAGAATAAAAAATCCTTACCTAAATGTTTCTTTTCCCAAGTCTTTCTGGTAAAATATGTGCATGTGTTTAGCTGATATAATAACATTAAAATTACCTCAAATTGGGTAAGTGGTGCTATATTCAGAAAGAAAATGAAAATCAGTTGCCTTCATTAGAAAAGCTGTCATGCTTTCTTCCCTATGGACCCCTCTTTGCTTAAACAAACCCCTTTCCTTCTGCAAAGTGCAGATAGTCACCCATTTGTCAACTTTGTGTGCTTACAAATCCACCAGCTCTGAACACTTCTTAGCAAGACGATCATTTCCAGCTTCTTAATGTCCCTCCTCCTGACTGGATACCTTTGCTTTTTTTCTTCCCCCAACCTTCCCAAGAATTTTTTCCTCGCAATTGCCTGCAT
This sequence comes from Hystrix cristata, assembly GCA_004026905.1. Taxonomy (NCBI): domain Eukaryota; kingdom Metazoa; phylum Chordata; class Mammalia; order Rodentia; family Hystricidae; genus Hystrix; species Hystrix cristata. Next base: position 23,319 of record PVJO010023221.1, on the reverse strand, counting down.
ACCTGTTTTTCTTCCCTACAGTACTTGCTTTTCAGAGTTGGGCTCTTAGGAGATAATGATAAGACTCGAGGAAATAAGTGCATGGTTTTACTCTCTCTGGTGCCAGTTAAGATGATTGGTGCTTTGGGACCTTGCGAGCCTCTTTGAAAACGACCCAGCTAGTCAGATTCCCGCAGTTCACCGTCTGAAGGCTGAGCGTGCCTGGGCGACGGCTGCATAATTTGGATGGAGTCATCACCCATGAGGCAGAGTTGGCTCAGGCAGGGAGCACTCGTTGCTCTTTTTAAACTCCACACTGCCGGAGATGAAGTCACGTTTCTCTTCTGAAACCGAGCAGATTTGCCCCATGAGTCCCTGCCACTTCTGGTAGGACTTAGTGTTTTTTCTACTGCTGGTCCCCAGGACCTTCTGTCAGGTAAGGAAACTTTTATTCAGCGATTTTCCATCCAGAGAAACTTAATTCGAGGAGCCTTTGGAGGGCATCCCTGGGTATGCTTGGAGTGAATTGGGAGATACTCAACTGGGCGCAGAGGGCTGGCTCTGCGGCGGCTGGTCCCCATATGGCGGAGTGGCAGGTCCTGGCTGGGGCCGCAGAGCCGAGCTGCAGTGGTGGATGTGAAAATCTGATCTGTGTTTGGTTTGAGGGCCTCTTCTGATCATTGTGTAAAGAGCTTGTTGCTGAGGCAGCTTTGACGGTCTCCTTTGGGCAGGGGTCATTGTTACCCTCTTTGCCCTTTTAAAGTGATTGGATTTGTGTTTGGGTAGACCTTTAGAGAGTCTCATGATTATAGTTGAGTGCAGAAAAGCAGCAGCTCTCTGAAGAGCTCGATTTGTTCTTTAGCTGTTTTGAATGCTTTCCTTTTTCCTCAGGTGTGTAGCTGGAGACAAAGGGGCCCAGGATCCCCGTCCTGACATGCAGGTACCTTGTAAAAACAATGGCTGCTGTGTGGGGGGCAGAAGTGTGCAAACATATCTTAATGCCTGTCTGCACAAGTTCTTCTAAGAACATGAGAATGGTGTGTGTGTGTGTGTGTGTGTGTGTGTGTGTGTGTGTGTGTAGGCAGACCTTATGATCCTAGAGACCATCAAAATCTCCCTGAAACACTTTCTGTGTGTTATGAGTTACTGTCACTGATAGAATCATATAGCTCTTATTAGCTTTGGGTGGCTCAATTAAGACCTTAATTTTAAGAGAGGTGACCACAGAACGATAAATGGCTTTTGGAGAGAGTTGAACTATTATCAGTTGAAAATGTTGAGAACTGCAGAGGCCCTCCTCCCTTTTAAACATAGAACTCTGTCCGATATAGTATTTGGCATGATCTCGAAGGGAGCAGAAATCTCATTTAGATCTCATTTGTTTTAAATGTGATTGCGTACTGGCCAGTGATTGGTTACACATTCTACTCAAGCTCACCGTGTCCGAACTTCATCCTCACCTGCAATCTGCTCCCTGTTCTGGGTTCCCAATCTCATTTGAGAAGCACTGATTGTCTGCAACAGATTTCTGTATTTCACCCCTGACCCCTTCCTCTTCCTTACATTTTTCACATTTAGTGTGGCAGCACATCGAGCAAATTCAAATTCCCAAATCCGTCTCTCAAATCCATCTGGTCCTCCCACCTCCATAAATATCATCCTAGTGTAAGCCCGTATCATCCTCTACCAGGAATTTTGAGACCTTCCATCGGGGTTTCTCTCTGGTCTTAGCCTTCCTTGCAGCAGCCAGAGTAGTAGTTCTAAAATGATTGATCAATACCTGCACCATCCAAGCGATCATTAGCTGTTGATGTTCTCTTTGTAATATCCTGAAAACATTTTATCTCTGTGCATTCTACTAATACTACTTGGTCCAACCCAACAACATCCTTTCTTTGCCCGAGTGATTGCAACTGTCTCTTAGCTGGTCTCCTGGCTACCACGTTCCCTCTTAGGATAAGATAATTTAAGCTTCTCTTTCCAAGCTAGAAGAATGGATAAAGTTCAAACCCTGGAACCATGTGGATCGTCATTTGAATCCTGGTTCCTCTACTTCCTTGTGTGGCCTTGACCAAGTGGCTAAACCTTCTTGAGACTCATTTTCCTTCACTGTGAAATGGTAATAATAATGCCTGCTTCACTAGGTGAATGGAAGAGACAAGGACATTTATGTGAAACCCTGAAACATGGCAATTATGAGTTTTTTAGTTCCTTTTCTTCATTCTTTTCTTTTAAAGGCTTATAATTTCTATTATATATCTTGTAAGTATTCATGTGTGTGTATATATAATTATCTACATTTAGTACAATAGGAAGGAGGAGTGGCAAACAACTACAAGAGAACTTTCTTGAGAAAGTCATAGTTACTTAGGAAGATAAAGTCAACTGAAATATCACAAAACATCTATAAATCAAGCAGTCTGTGACTGTGATGTGTGCAGTACCAGTGGAGTACATAAGCAGGAAGTATCTAAGTGAGCAATTTTGTGGATACCTGCAGAACGAGTGTAAATAGAGCTATATTAAGCAATTTTAGAGGTAGGCTCCTTGACAATTTACAAATTATTGGTCTGGCCAAATTATTATCGGAAATTGAAGTAAAATTTCCCAAAAGATTTTGTATTTTTAGAGTGATTTAAGGACATATAGATTAGCATTTAAAGAAATGTTATTCATGCATTCATTCATTATCAAGCATTGATTGAGTGCTAGGTTCTACACTATATAAATTCTCTGCTCCTTCTGTATGGGAGATTGATGCTAATTCTCCTCTTGAACCTCTGCTGAGCTTAGGGACTTGATTGACCAACAGAATGAGTAGAAAGTGACACTTCGGGACAACCAGGGCTGGGTTCTGAGGAAGAAGGTTTGCCGCTTCCTCCTGTATTTCTGGTCCCACTCACTCTGTGGTTAGTCCAGTCACATGGGGTGTTTAAAATCAAAAAGGATGCAAACATTCTAATTATTAAAGAATAGCTGGTTCTTAAGATGTATTTAAAATGTTTATTACCAAATATTTGTAGGTTCATAAGTCCATGTCCACTTCACTCATCCTCCCTTATTGTTAACATTTTTAAACTGTAGTATAATATCAAAACCAGATAACTGATGCTGATACAATCCACAGCCCTTATTCAGATTTTGCCAGTGATACATGTAGTTGTGTGTGACCGTACGCAGTTTTTATCATGTTATAATATTAGCTTCATGTAATTGCCATCAAAGCAGAAATACAAAACTATGTGCTATGAAACCTGTGATAGTTTTTCCACTCAACTAATACTCTTGAGGTCCATCCAAGTAGCTGCATGTGTCACTATTGGTTCTCCGGTGTCAGTGAGTAATATTGCACAGTATGGATGCACCACAGTTTACGTAACCATTCACCTACTTACTCACTGGAGAACATTTGGGTAGTTTCTAGTTTTTGTTTATTACAAATAAAGCTGCTGTGAGAATTCCTGAGCAAAGTTTCTGCACAAACACAAGTTCACATTTCTCTAGGATGAATGCCCAAGTGGTGCTCCTTCTGGACCTTACAGTAAGTCCATTTTTAGTTTTAAAAGAAATTGCCAAACTATTTTTCAGGTGGCTCTAACATTTTATATTGCCACTAAGAATGTGGAAGTAATGAATTTTCTCTGCCTCCTTGCCAGCATTTGGTGTTATCGCTTTTTTATTTTAGTCATTCTGATAGACAGTTAGTGATATCTTATTATGGTTTTGATTTTCATTTGCCTGGTGGCTCAATGTTGGACATCTCTTAATTAGTTATTTGTTATTTATAAATTCTTTTAGTGAGATGTGTATTCATATATTTTGCCTATTTTCTGACTGGCAATTTTAACTGTTTATGTATATTTTTATCTTATGAAAAAATAAAACAAATTTTCATGACCAAATAATAAGAGAATAACAGTGGTTACTACACTGTGTATCATTATATTCAAAGTAGTTACTCAGTACAACACTAAAGCAAAAAGATTCTTAGAAAAAAACAGATAACACGAACTTTCTTTTCAACAAACTAAGATAAACTAGTAGTATAAATGAAAAAAGTTAGCATCCATATTGAAATATTTTAAAAACAACAGAATATATAACTCGGAGAAACTTCTCCCTATTTCCTATTTATTGCTTTTATTTTGCTCTTTATTTGTGTGTGTATATATATGTATATATATGTATATATGGTGTTTCTTATATGTATTACAGGTATATAATGTATTCTAGATACAAGTACTTTATTGGATTATGGTTTGCAAATATTCCCCCACTTGGTAATCTTTCATAGACCAAAAGTGTTTAACTTTGATAAAGTCCAATTTATCAACTTTTCAATTTATAGACCGTTCCTAGTGCAAAGTGTAGGAACTTTTTGTCTAGCCTTAGTCCTGAAGATTTTCTCCTTTAAAAAAAAAAGATTTGTAGTTTTACAGATACATTTAAGTCTTTAATCAGTCTTTAGTTAATTTTTGTATAATGTACCAGATTCAACATCTTGTCTATGTATGTCCAATTGGTCTAGCACCGTTTGTATAAAAGGGTATATCTCTCCTTATTGAATTGGTTTGTACCTTTGTCAAAAATCAGTTGGCAGTATTTGTGTGATTCTGCCTCTGGGTTCTACAGTCTCTTCAACTGATGTGTTTACACCTCTGATAATAACACACTGCTTTTGTTAGTATATAATAAGTTAAATAATAGCTATATAATTAGCCATATACCCAGTAGAGTTATTTCTTCTACTTTGGTGTTCTTTAAAAAAAAATGGCTATCATTGGGCTTTTCACTTTCCATATAAATTTTAGAATAACTTATTTACATTTACAAAAACCTTTCTGGTACAGTAAGTCTCTGACTTACAAACATTAGAGTTCTGAACTTTCACAGATATGAACAGACCTTGCATTCTGAACATTCATAGATGGGAACAAATTGTGAAAGTAGCTCACGTGTCTGCAGGACATTGTCACAGTTGTGCTGCTGTGTGCTTAACATATGGTGTCATAGTGTACAGTAGTGCAGTGCTCCAGATGTCTGGAAGCAAGAGGAAAAACAGTGGTGATGTGGAGGATACTGCCAGGAACCCCGAAGCAATATATACTGTACATTTGAACCAAAGGTGTATAAGAATCATTTTGTTGGACTTATGAATGAATCCGACTTAGAAATGTTCTTCCTGAACAGAACTTGTTTGTAAGTCAGGGACTTATGGTATTTTGATAGGAATCCTGTTAATCATATAGTTTAGTTTGGAGACAGTGATATCTTTACTATATTGAGGCTTCTAATTCTTGAATGTGAGAATTTTCTGTAGTTATGTAGGTCTTCTTTCATTAGCATTTTGTAACTTTCAGCATATAGTTTTTGTACATATGTTGTTAGATTTATAACCGTTTCATTTTCTTTGGAGCAACTGAAAATGGCACTGTATGGTTAAATTTCTGTCTTCACATATAGATTGCTAATTTATAGAAGTACAATTCATTTTATGTGTTAATATTAAATTCTGCAATTGTGCTAAACTCATTTATTAGTTCTAGGAGGGTTTGGGGTTTATCTGTAGATTTCTTTGGATTTTCTACATAAACCATCATGTCATTTGCAGATAGCTTTTCTTTTCCCTTTCCAGTGTATGTGATTTTTATTTCTTTTTCTTGCCTTATTGAGCAGGCTACAACTCTCAGAAATGTTAAGTAGGAGTGATGAGAGTAAACAGCCTTGTCTTGCTACCAGCCATACAGGAAAGCATTCATTCTTTCACCATAAATTATGATGTCAACTGTAGATATTTTGTAGAAACTCTTAATCAAGCTTAGAAAATTTCCCTCTATTCCTAGTTTGCTGAGAATTGTTTTTAAATCTTGCATGAATCTGAATTTTCTTAAATGCTTTTTCTGTCTTGATTGGTGTTTAATTGTTCATCTTTAGTCTGTTGATTGATTTTTAAAATATTGAAATGGTCTTGCACATCTGGAATAAATCCCACTCGGTAATGGAATATTATTCTTTCTCACAATTGCTACATTCAACTTACTAACTTTTATTAAGGATTTTAGCATCTCAGTTCATGAAAATCATTGATTTGTAAGTTTCTTTTGTATTTGTTGTCTGGTTTCAGTGCAAGGAATATTGGCTTTATAAAATGAGTTAGGAAATGATTCCTGCTCGTCTAATATTTGGAAAATACTGTGTGAAATTGAAGCTAATTCTTTAAATTCTTGGTAAAATTCTCTAGTGAAATCATCTATTTCATCCTAGTTGAGTTTTTGTGGTGGTTTTGAAGGTATTAGTCCATTTCTTCAAAGTTGTTGTATTTATCAGTGTAAAATTTTACATATATTTCTAAATATTCTTTTGATGTCTACAAAAGCCACAGCAATTTTTCATTCTTGGTATTGGTGTCTTATTTCTTTTGATCTTTACTAGTCTGGCTAGAGGTTATTAGCAATATTAATAATTCTCCCTACTAACCAGCTTTTTATTTCATTGATTTCTCTCTATTGTTTTTTGTTTCAGTTGTATTTATATTTGGTCTTATATTTATTATTTCCTTTCTTCTGTTTGCATTGGGTATATTTTGCTCCCCTTCTCATATCTTGATCCAGAAGCTTAGATTATTGACCTGAGTCCTTTACTAGTCTTTTTAGTATATGTGCTGCCAAAGCGAGCACTCCTTTACTAGTCTTTAATACTACAAATCTCCCTCTCACCACTTCACCTGCATTTCACTAATTCTGACGCTGGGTTTGCTTATCTTTCTTTCATTTTAATTAAGATCTCTTTATTTTGTAAATTCCCTTTGAGATTTTTGCATTCATTCATGACTGAAGTGTGTTGTTTAATTTCCTTGTATTTAGAAGTTTTCTGATTTGTTCTGTTATTGATTTCTAGTTTTATTCCATATGATCAAAGACATAGTCTACTTGATTTTGATTCTTTAAAATTTGTCAACATTTGTTTCACGACACACAATTTGGTCTACTATGATGAATATTCCAAGTAATATGTATTCTCCTGTTGTTAACTGAGTATTGTATAAATGTTAGGTCCTGTTTGTTGATATTCACGTTCAGTTCTTTTTATCCTTCCTGCTTTTGGTCTAGTAGTTTGATTGGTTGTTGAATCCCCCACCTCTAATTGAGGTTTATATATTTTTTCTCTAAGCTCTATCAATTTTTGCATTATGTATTCAGAAGTTTATTATTTTAGCATATATGTCATTAAAGTAACTGTATGTTATATGTCGACTCATTTATTATTGTATATTTTCTTCGTTCCTAGTACTGTAATTGTCTTTTCTGAGGTCCACCTAATACTAATATAATTATTCCTATTTAAAAATTAATATTTGATTGATTTTTTCATTCTTTTACTTTAACCTACCTAGCTTATGTTTGAAGTGAGTTTCTTATAGATAGACTATAGTAGCTTTTATATCTTTTTAAAAATTCTTTTTGCCAATCTCAGTCTTTTAAATGATATATTTAGACCTTTGAAATATACAGTAATTATTCATATTTCAGGGTCTATGTTAACTGTGTTAGTATTTGTTCTGTTTATTCCCTCTGTAATATTATTATATTACAAATATAATAATATTCATATGTAGTATAGATATTGGTACTTGCATTAATATTTTACCACTCATTTGCTCTTATTTTCTTATGGAACTCTTGAACATTTTTAATAGTACATTTAAATTTATTTATAATAGTCTTGGCCATATTGCTTTGTATAGTTTCTGTAGTGAATGTTCTAGGTACCGTGATGTACACTTGCAATTTACACAGCCTATTGGTGTTGACATTTGAGCTCTTTGTATAAACAACTGAAACCTTCCTTTCACTTAGGATTCTTTTATGTTCTTCATTTTAATAATATAATTGTCTTAGCGTTTCCTCTACATGCACTGAGCACCACATCAGATGTAACCTAAGTTTTGCTTCAACCATCAAATAGGAATTAAGAAATTACGAGGATAGTTTATGATACTTACCTCTGTTTTTACCCACTCCGTTGTTTCCCTTTCCTTTGTGAAGTTCCCAGCCTTCTTCAGTTATTTTCTTTCTGCTCAAAAGGATTTCCTTTAACCATTGTTTAATGGTAGTTCTACTAGTGACAAACTTTCTGTTTTCTTTGGTCTAATAGGGTATTTACTTCCCCTGCATTTCTGAGGGATGATTTCATTAGATAGAAGACTTGTGGCCTTTGCTTTTTCTCTTTTAGGGCATGAAAAATATTGTGCTAGTTCATTTAGGTTTCTAAGGCTTCAGATAAGAAATCCTCAACCATTCCTGTACTAGGTATCTTTCCTGAAGAGCTAGAGACATTATACTGCAGAGATACTTGCATAACAATGTTTATAGCAGCACAATTTGTAATAGCTAAATTCTGGAAGCAACCTATATACCCATCAATAGACAGCTGGATAAACAAAATGTGGTATCTATACATAATGGAATACTATTCAGCTATAAAGAATGGCAAACTAGAGTCATTAGTGGGAAAGTGGATGGACCTGGAAAATATAATGTTGAGTGAAATAAACCAGACTCACAAGCTGGAATACCATATGGTATCCCTCATTTAGTGAGGTAAAATACAAACAAAAGAAAAGGGTAAACAATGGATACAAAAAGACGAAGTGTTAGGTATAAGCTAATAGACAAAGGGTTCAAGGGAATAAGAAGAGGGCGGGGGGGATGGGAATCCAGAGGAATAATGATATCTTAAAAATAAGAACCTAATAACCCAAATTTAAAACAGTGACACGTACACTAGGTACTACAGTAACTTTATGCAGCTGTGACTTAATGCTGCATCTGTGTGGTTGTTTACATTGCTCTCTCAGAAGCAAAAGGCACAATGTATTGTGGTCTGTAAGCTTGTGTAATGGCCTATAAGTTTGTGTAATTTTGGATAAATTTTGATAAAAATCTATTTTAAAAAAAGAAATCCTCTGTCATTCAAGTTGATGTTTGTCTACAGGTAAGACATCATTATACCCTGGATGTTTTTAAGAGTTTTCTTTGGTTTTGGTTTTTAGAAGTTTAATTATGATATATAGTGCTTCTTTGGGTTTATCTTATTTGGGATTCATGTGGTTTCCTTGATCTGTAGGTTTATGCATTTCACCAAATTGGGGAAGTTGTCGGCCCTTATTTTTTGAGGATTGTTTTAGTCCTACTGTCTTTCTTCTCCTTTTGAAATTGGTGATAGAAATGTCATATCCTTGTTTTAATCTTTCTTGTCCAAGTAAATTCTATAGATCTCTCTTTACTAAGCCCATCTGGTAAGTTTTTCATTTATTTAAATTCCATTTTGCATTTAGTTCTTTTTTGTAACTTCTATTTCTTTGCTTAGGTCTTAAATTATTTGTTTTAAGAAAATTTGTAATGAATGAGCCAATGTGGTGAAACATACCTGTAACCCCAGCACCTGGGAGGCTGACACAGGAGAGTTGCTGTGAGTTCAAGGCCAGCCTGAACTACACAGCAAGACCCTCTTGAAAACAAAACCCCCCAAAATTGTAATGGTTGAAACACTTTTAAAATGGCTACTTTAAAGTCCTTTTCAGATCATTCCAACATCTGAATCATCTAAAAGTTGGCATCAGTCCATTATTTTTTCTCTTTCAATTGTGTTTCTCCTGGTTCTTTGTATGCTGAGTGATTTCCAGTTATATACTGAGCTTTTGGGATACAACGTTAAGAGACGCTTGGTTCTACTCACATTCTTTATTTTTAGTAGGCGATCATTCTATTTGGATTTAGCTTGTAAATCTGCCTGCTCTAACTCTAACCTGCCTGACCTCTAACTCCAACGACAATCTGTTTTCAGAGTCCCTGTAATGCCCATATAGTCCACTTCGTCCTTGTGGTGCCCTCTGGGCTCCTGCTTTACCACGGCAAGTCGTTCCTGGATTGTGATGGATGAAGGACAGCAGCAGCTTCCCACCTCAGTTTACTCATGCTGCCCCTGAGGATAAATTGGCCACCTGATGTTTTGGATATGGGACAGGAACCACTCTGTTGCTGATGCACATGAGGCCCCTTGGTCTTTTGGGTTCTGGGCTGGTATCTTGATGGGGCAGACACTGAAGGCAGGATACTTGCCTGTAGGCGTGAGGCAGGGATTAATTTAATCTGCTGTGATGCTACTGCTAACCGGTCTCTAATTTCTGCTATGCCCTTGGATGGGGACCAGGGGACTAGCTTCCTGCTAGGACTTTGCTGGGTTCACCTTTTCTCTTCTTTTGGTAAGAAAGAGCAGACTTTTCTTGTTTGTTTTTAATTCTGTTCTATTGATGGTTTAGGGTTGTAGGTTTCTAGACCCCAATACAGGAATGTGGGAAATGAAAAGAAAACCTAGAAAACCATTGTGCTGTCTCAAGTCTGAGTTCCCAAGACAGTCAGCTTTCTTCTTTCCATCTCGCAGAGTCCTTTTATGATTGTCTGTTATTTCTACAGTATTTGGTTATGTTTATGGGAAAAGCGGAGGGAAAAACGAGTCCATAACAACTCATCCAATAATAGACTTTTAGAGTTAGAAAATGTGACTGACCAGACAATTTCTACAGGGTAAGCAATTTCAGGGGAAGTATTTCTCATCTTACTGGGTATGAAAGCATGTCAAAAATATAGTAACCAGAACACTGGCAGAGCACTAGAGAGATCAATGGGAAAGAATAAAGAATATAAAGAATCCAGAAATAGACCCAATGAAAATGGCAGACTAGCATCTCCACCTAGGAATATTTGGAAAAAATCACTGACATTTGGGAAGGAAAAATGAAGCTGGATTTCAGCCTCCAAATAAATTCTAGATTAACAAAATATGTGCTAAATATTAAAAATAAAAATAATTTTAAATTGGTAATTTATTAAATAATCTTGAAGTAGAAAAGATTTTCTTAATCATGGCAGCAGATTCAGCAGCTATGCCAAAAAAGATGGGTACATTTAACTACATAAAATATTAATGACAATATGTGACAAATATAAGTGAAATAAAATTACAAATGAAAGGAAAAGGTCATTTTCAGCATTTATGTAACAGCAAAGTATTTAAATATTATACTGATTTAAAATTTAAATGTACTCATTAAGAAGAAAAGGAAGTTTTTTTTTTTACGGTTTTTGTTTTTAATTAGCATGAGTTTGCATTACATAAGGATTATATTTGTTTTCAGGAGTTGGTACCTCTACATAAGAGATCTCAATTATTTTTTTCATCCCCTTTTTCTCCCTCCCTGCTTCCTCCATCTTTTGGTCCTCTTCTCATTTGAAAAATATTTCTCTACTTCTTATTATCTGTGTTTTATTTTAGTCTTTACTTATATTTTGGCTATCTCAGATAAGAAAAACAATGTAATATTTAAGCTTGTGTGTCTGATATATTTCACTTAACATGACCTCAAGGGGTATCCATTTTCCTACAAATAACTCTAGTTTATTCTGCTTTATGGGAGAGTAGTACTCCATTGTGTATAAACATCACCTTTTCTTTATCCATTCACCTGTTGATGGGCATATAGGATATTTCCAAGATTTAACTATGATGTATTGTGCTGCTATAAACATGGGTATGAATGTGTTACTGTAATATGACATCTTTAACTCTTCTAGGAGATACCTAAAAGGGGAATATCTGGGTCAAATGGAATTTCTAGTTTCAGTTTTTGAGTAATCTCCACAGTGGTTGTACTAGTTTACATTCCCACCAACAATATAGAAGGGCTTCTTTTGCGCCACAGCTTCGCCGGCATTTGTTATATTTGATTTCTTGATCGTTGACATTCTTTCTGGAGTGAGATGGAGAATCCCAGTGTTGCTGCAATTTGCATTTCTCTAATGGTCAGTGATGTTGAACACTGCTTTATTTATTTGTTTATTTATTTTTGGATCCTTGTCTGGTTTTGAAATCAGAGTAACGTTAACTCCCAAGAATTACTTTGGGAATACTCCTTCCCCTTGGATTCCATTAGAGTTTGAGGAGTATCAGCATTAGATCTTCCCTGAAGTTCTTGCAGAATTTGGCAGTGAAACCATCAGGACTTGGGTTTTTCTTAGTTGGTAGATTTTTTTATTACTACTTAATTTCATTGCCTATTATTGGATTATTCAGGTTTTGCTTGTTTGACAGACTGTCATCGTGTGGTTCAGGCTGGCCTTGAACTCATGGCAATCCTCCATCCTCAGCATCCCAAGTTTTGGGATCACAGGTCTGCACCACCATGCTCAGGTCTATTCAGGGTTCTTACATCTTCTTGGCTCAGTTTTGGTGATTCATATATATCTAGGAATCTATGTATTTCTTCAGAACTCTTAATTTATTGATGTACAGATTTGGGAAGTAGTTGCTAAAACTCCCCTGGATTTCGGTGGTGTCTGTTGTGAGTTTACCTTTTTCATTTCCAACTACATTCATTTGGGTTTTTTCTTTCCTTCTTGGTAAGACTGGCTAAGAGTTAGTCTATTTTGTTTTTTCTTTTAAAGAATCAGCTCTTCAATTCGTTGATACTTTTTATTGTTTTTTTTTAGTTTCCGCTGCATTGATTTCTGCTCTGATCTTTATAATTTCTGTCTTTGTACTACCTTTGGGTTTGGATTGTTCTCATTTTTATTTTTATATGCTGTGAAATATGAACCAAAAATTTTAAAGTGAAATAGTCAGTTAACCCATTGCTGTTTGTTAAGCAGTTTATCTTTTCCTAACTGATTTGAAATGTATTTTTTCATATACCAAGTCAACTTTATTGATTATTTTTGGACTTTTTATTCTATTCTAACAAATAATTTGTCTATTTCAGCAACAGGATAATATTGTTTTAATTATGTTAGCTTTATAGTTTGTTAGTACCTGGAAAAATAAGCATCCAACCTTGCCATGTTTTTCCTTTATTAAAAATTTCTAGGCTAATAATTTAGATACATTAGAAAAAATCAGCCACATTTAGCCCTTGTAGCTGAATATAAATATATATTTGCATAGCCATAGACAATTTTTGGTATGACACAAAAGAAACTCTTATAGTTACCTGTAGGGAGTAGGGACTGTTGGGGATATTATTGATGAGTGAGAATTTTCACTTTGGCTCATTCTCATTATTCATGTATTCTTTAAAAAATGATCATGTATTTCTCTTATGATTAAAAGTAGCATCTGATTTTCTTTGCCAGAAACCTAAAACTTATTAGGACATATTCTGTATACCACTGTTTCTCAGTTGTGGTTCCACATTAAAATTACTTGGGGAGCTTTTAAGAAATATTAATGTCGAGGGACTTGCCTTCAGAGATTCTGATTTCATAGTTTGAGCAAGGGCCTGGGACATCGGCATATTTTAAAAGTCCCCTGGGTGGTTCTAATGTGCGTCCACAGCTGGGAACCACTGCTGTAGATGATGTGAGACTTAAAAGGGTCCCCAGAAGGCCACTGCAATGAGGCATGTTCAGCATATAATGATTTGAGGATGAAATCCAGAGTAATCCATCACATCTCTGTCAGGCTAAGTGTTGGCATGAGACAGCACAAACAAGTCCAAAGGGAAACATGGAAAAGAAATCAACTCACGTAGCATGAAAGTATATGTCTCCACAGTAGGCCTGTTTTATCAAAAAGTAGACTCCCTCAACTAGTCATGACCTTGAGAGATACAAGAATCTCACAGAAAACCAATAACAGCCAAGCAGCTGCATCTCAGATTGTGATTGGTAGCACTGGAAGGTCGCAGAAGAACATGGGAGGCTATTATTTTGAGACCCTCCCATAGGAGCTTTTCAAACTTCTTTCATGTGAAGAGCCCCCTCCGTTCTAATGAAGTGGCTTTTGGAAACCTGATCTGGAAAACAGATGGAAGAAGGCCCACTTACCTCCCCCATCTAAAACTCCTGCCTGAAGAAACTAAGTGGTGGCTGAAAACCCAGTGTGTGTAGACTTCTCCCTCTGCTTCCTTTCATGTGCATCTTCTCCTAATACTTTTCCCATCACCGACTGACCCTGCCTGTTATTTCTGACAGAAAATCTGATTGGCCCAGCTAGTCCAGAATGGTCTGTCACTCACTCAGTGATAATTTTCCTACCAGGTATCAGGTATCTGTACAGATTAATCAAATGGTTCATGTAGTCATGTGACCACCTCTGGTTAGCTGGTTCAGAGAGGGAGTGGAGAGCAGCCATGGAAATGGCATGCACAAAGCTGCCTTATACTTGAAGGAGGAGGGTATAGGTGAGATATATTTCCTTAGAATGGCAGAGTAAGTAGAATATGCACCATATGTAGCCTGTCCAGGCCAAGGACTAAGTCCGCCCTTAGCGTATGTTGAATTGGAGGGTAGATTTCAACTGCTTAAATTCAAGTAAAGATGCTGAAGGGAAGCCTGGCAAGAAGAGGTAGGGGTCTCTGCATTATGAACACCTCCAAAAGGCTGTAGGTTTTTTAAGACCTGGAAGGTCAGAAGAATAACGTTCATTTATCTCCTGTCACTCTCCTCATTCGTCCGTTGACATTGGATCTGTGTCCTGGGTATTCACAGCTATCGAGCAGTTGAAACACGGCTAGCCTAAATTGACATGTAGTGTAAATGAAAGTTCACATCACATTTTAAAGCTTTAAAGCCCATTTCAAAGCCCTATATTTGGAAATTAATTTCAACTGTATTATTATTATTATTTTTTTTTTTGTGGTACCGAGGATCGAACTCAGGCCCTTGTGCTTGCAAGGGAAGCACTCTAATCACTGAGCTAAATCCCCAGCCCTCAACTGTATTATTTTTAAAGAGGTACAGTGGACCCCTGAAATTAGCGGGAGCTATGTGCCTAGAGCACCCACAAATTGTGAAAAACTGCAAATTTTAGATATGGTCGGAAAAAATGCCTATAAATGCCTATTTTTATAGTTTAAACCTTAAATATCCGTTGTCTCCCGCAGTTATGTAATTTAATTTAATAAAATACTGTATTAATAAATCTTAGAAAATGCGGAGCATTTTGGGGGCATCTTAGGGATTTAGGGATTTAAGAACAAAACCAAGAAGACTGAAGACAGCTGCATGCGGCACAGCAGCCTCTTACGATGATGCAGGAAGGCTGGTGCATCCACCGAGATGGGTCACAGGGCAGCAGCCAATCAGCAGCGAGGAGAACGGAGTAACCCTCCAGGATTGGTTTAATTGCGGTAGATGTTTGCGGTTTCCACGAACAAAGTTAGGTTCTAAGGAAAAATACATAAATGACTAAGGCCACAAACTCTGAACTGCCACTTTGTGTGGGTTTACTGTAGTATGAATTGAATATTTGTGCTCCATCTCTCCCCATTCGTGTGTTGATGCTCTATTCCTCAATGTGATGATATTTAGAGATGGGGCCTTTGGGAAGTGATTGGATTTAGATGGGATCATGGGTCCCATGATAGGATTAGTGTCCTTATAAGAAAAGGAAGAAAGATTCGATGTTTCTCTTTACCACATGAGGTCATAAGCAGAAAGTGCCCACCTGCAACCCAGAGAAAGAGTCTTCCCTGGAGAACAGAATCAGCTGGCACCTTGACGTACAATCTCCCAGCCTCCTGGGCCGTGAGAAGTAAATGTCTATGGTTTAAACCACTCAGATTATGGTATTTTGTTGTAACAGTCCAAGCTTGCAAAGACATGTGGCTATTAGAAAATGTAAAATTATGTATGCAGCTCTCAACTCTCTAAAGTACAGTGTTAGACTGGCTGTTAAACAATGTATTCTTGACTGCACAGACGTGGCTGTAAAGATCTGTCTATGAGCCACTGTAGTGCTTTGCTGTGAAGCCCTATCAATGGCCTCTCCATGGCTTGTAATCAGAGCTGTAGCAGTTAATCTTGTTCTGGCTGTTGATCTCCCAGACCTCAGCCTGCTGACTTCTCTCAGCACCCCTCAGTCCTCTCGGGTGGCTCCCAGCAGCCCACACCCAGCTGGTCCTGTTCATGGCTCTGCCTCAGCAAGTCCTTCAGACCCTTCCTCCACCTCTTCACCTCTGCTTCTCTTTCCTGACTAGCTCTCTGCTCCCTTTCTAGAGTTGGCATACAGCAACAGATTCACATTTACACTCTTACCTATTTTTTCCATTACCCTCCCCGAACTGTATTTCAGCCAGCAGCGTTCCTTTGTGATACTTGACTGATCCCAAAGTCTCCTCATTCTTCATTCTAGTTCCTCATGGAATGAAGTTCACACATGGAACCAAGTTACTTCCAGAAGTGTATCCATGTCTAGCAATAATAATGATGATAACAGCTGGGGGTGGTGGAACACAACTGTAATCCCAGCATTTGGGAGGCTGAAGCAGGAAGATCAATGTGAGATGGAGGCCAGTCTGAGCTACATAGTGAATTCAAAGCCAGCCTGAACCATACAACAAGATCCTATCTCAAAAAAAAAAAAAGATAATAATAAAAACAACTACTATTGCCAGTCATCGAGTTTTTGTTATTGGCCATGATTTCTACTAGATACATTATAGACATTTCTTATTGAATCCTTACAGCAAGCTGACAAAGCATGTGCTATGATCCCTATTACAGATGGGAAAAATTAGGCTCATTGACGTTATACACCTTGCTTACGGATCACTGCCAGTAGGTAGCAGGTATGGCACCTAAATCCAGACCTGTCCCCCAAAGCCCTTGCTCTTACCTATCATGTTTATGCTGCCTCCCACATTCTGTACCACCACCCAAGTTGAGCAACCGATTTGAAATTCAGTGCTGCATATCAAATGATATCTATAATCAACTTTGCTGAAATGATAACACTGCTATGCATTTGTGTAATGTTTTGAAGATTCTCTGGTTGACACCTGATTTTCACAAAACTCTGTCAATGAAGAATGGACTCTATGAGCCCTATTGTACTCTAGAAAAACTTGAGTTTTTCTTACTAAGGTCATTTGTCTAGAGTCACTACGTTAAGAAAAGATCCTAGATGAGAACTCAGTTCTCTTGAAATACAGTTACTTGGTTTTCTTTTTCTTTGCTTATCAACTTACACTTGGGCATCGAGCAACCATTTTCTTATGGTTGCTGATTTAACACTATATTATGTGAGAAGTCTGCTGATAAAGTCTCACTTGGATTTCTCAGCTGAAGGAATGCCAGTTTCTATCCAAAAAGCATTAGCTGAACCCAAGTTGAGGCAAGCGTTGTGCTCACAGTGAGAATAGAAGGGTGGGTAAGATGTGACTTCGTCCTGAGGAGACAAGCTTCTAATGGGAAAGACAATCATCTTGTAAAGAGCATTATTCTCCAGTGAAAAAGCTTTGTGCAAATGGGATACAGCATTCAGAGGAACACAAAGGGAAAAGGAAATAAGCCTGCTTGGGAAGGTTTCATGGTGGAGAGTTTGATCTCAGTGGCCTAACTTTAGAGATGAAAAACATGATTCACTGGCAGTTCCATAAAGGACTTCATAATTTTTTAATTTTATTAGGTTTCCAAAAATATGCTTGTTGCCACAGCTCCTTAGCGAGAAGTAGCATACATTATTTATTGGGATACTTACAAAATATTAACTTCAATAAATTCCACGGCAGATTTACAAATACCCTGCCCAGTTGGATAAGCCAATTTGAAATAATGGTTTTTGAGTGACTCAAACTTGCCAAATCTACAAAGCTGGTAAGAGTTCTTGGAAACAAATAAGCCCACTATAATCATCACAAATCTCTCAAATTTGCCATTTCAGACATAAGAAGATTCTATCCCTGTAGTTTTTTATGCCCTTTTATTCATGCAAAGAGGTATTTTTTTTCTTCACAGTGAGAACCTAAGAGCGTTTTTCTCTTCCAAATAAGCTTAAGATTCTTATCAGTGCTGCTGAATTCTATCTCTTGAATATGAGGAGCCTGGATGTCTACTCTAATATATTTGGGTTATTCTGAGCTAGAAAGAAAGGAATATTTCAAATTTAAACTCATTAGAGCCAAACCCCTGGGGCATCCCAAGAGGAACTTGGCCTTCATTCCACTGTGCTACACAAGGTCACCTATAACTGGGTTTTTCACATAGTTGATACCAGACTAGATAGGATCCTAGGTAATGGAAATTTTAGCTTGGTATTTCTGCCTGACAAGGAAGATTCCATCATGTGACCTTTTCCCTCTTGGGCTTCAAATGGCTGTTTTGTTGGTCTTCCAGGCAAGACCAGATAGATTTACACCGTCAGCTTGCAACCAAAAGAGACTGCAATATTCCCTCTTATTCATGACTCACTGAAGAATAAGCTCCTGATCTAAATGGTTTGGAGACCGACCATCAGAACTGGTGTGAAATCTTGATATCCTTGCAAGAGTGTCTTACTTTCACGTAGACTTTGCAGGACAGAAAAAGAGACAAGAGTCCCTGGAACAGCTCAGCAGCACCGAAGATTTTTGGTGAATATCAATATTGTGTTAAGGATCTAAAAAAATAAATTGCTTAACAGAGTTGTTCACATATGTAATGTTTACCAGGGGGTAAATGATCTCCTTCTCACTGGTGGTGTGAAGTACAGACTAATAGGCAGTAAGGAGTCACGCATAAGGCGAGGGCTGGCCAAAGGGCTCTAAGACTCCTCTTTTCCAGCTTCTATACTGTATTATTTGTAGCTCCCTGGTTTACTCCGTGCATCTTTTATGTTTTCACTTAGGGCATTGTTCTGTAATAATATGTCCAGATATTTGCCTTCCCCACAAGTCTGAAAACTCCTTGAAAAAAGGGACAGTATTTATCCTTTTATGTTCCAAGTGTTTTTGGCACAGTGACTAGCACATAGGTGACACTGAGTAAATACTTAGCAAATGACATTGTGTGTGTGTGTGTGTGTGTGTGTGTGTGTGTGTGTGTGTGTGTGGGTGTAGTTTAAATTATCAGCAAGAAAACTTGCTGCTGCGATAATGTTCATGATCCTTAGAAGCAGTGGTTGTTTAAATACCTGATAATGGACTATGCTACATGATTTTTTTTTTTTTTTTTTTTTTTTTTTTTGTGGTGCCGGGGATCGAACTCAGGCCCTTGTGCTTGCAAGGCAAGCACTCTAATCACTGAGCTAAATCCCCAGCCCGCTACATGATTATTTTAAGCATAGCACTTCAAGTTAATCAATTCCTTCTCTACAAATGGAGCCATAAAATGGGAGTTAAAATAGAGCCGAAATATGGCTAGGGTTTTTCTGAATTTGTAGTCCTCAGGCAAATCCTTTGTGCCACAAATGGCCCTGGAAGTGATGGCTAGAGCTCTGGTGTCATTTGGCTGTGCTAGGCAGGCAGGTATCTTCCACGGGTAACCAGGAGTACAGTTTCTTTCCAGGCTTGGGGAGAAAGGCAAACGCATGAGAGGCAGGGACTCTAGAGGCATCCTGGGCAGAGGGGCAGGTATGCAAGCTGAAATGGGATCATGGGTGAAGGAATCTCAACGGGTTAGACTGGATAAGGAGGCAAGAATGGGACTAGGAAGCAGAGGCAGATAGGTGTGGTTCTGAGGTGGAGAACTTGCCAAAGATGCAGAGGAGGTAGATGAGACTGCAAACTGCTTACTTTTCAAAGAGGTGTGGTAAACTGTGATATGCTTGTGCCAAGAACAACTTAGGGTTAGGGTAGCTCGTTTATTCACTCAACATGTGTATATTGAATACTTACCTGTCACAGCCACTTTGCAAATACTAAGGATACCAATACAAATAAGGGAGAATCCCTGCTTTCAAGTCCATAAACTATAAACTAAACTCAACAGATGTGATTAGCAGACAATTATGATACAGTGTGATAAATGGTATAACAAGGTAAGCACAAGTAGCCTATGGGAGCCTCTGGGGAATATATGACCAAATGTAGGAGAGTTATGAAATGTAAGTTGTTAAACTGAAGAGAGTGAACAAGAAGGACAAACCTGGTAGAGCCAGAGTTGCATATTCAAATGATCAAAGAGGGAACTTATTTAGAGATTGCAAATATGGTTCATAATTAGGCCTTATATGCCATGACAAGTAGTCCAGAATTTCTCCTGGGAGCAATGAATCATCACAAATATTACTGCAACCAAAGCGTGGAGATAGGGACAGAGAAAAGGAAGACCAGGAACTCACAAAGTTATGATGGTTTCTCAATGATTGATGGTGGTGGCTCAATGAAGTCCAGGGCAATAAACACAAAAGCAGATACATTCTTGAGACATTTGCAAGTTGAAATAAACAAAACTCGGTGGTTGATGGGATGTGAGATATAATCAGTCAATCAAGAATGGCTGGTTTCTGGATAGCTGGGTAGTCGGCTCACTCCAGAGGCACAATGGCAGGAGAGGAGGATTCCAGTCGTGAAGGAGCCAGAGCCCTAAACCTACAAACATGCGAAGGTCCACTCTGCTGGCCTGTCTTAGACCACTTTCTCAGAGTAGGTATGTCTGCTTTGGGAGCTGAATGGTCTCTGATAACTGACTAGGGTCCTCATCTACTGGTCATTATAATTTACTCATCTATCCAACCAAACAGTATTTCTTAAATACCATTTATGTATTCATAGTATCTCAGGATTCTATAGAGTTACAGAATCTATAGAGATTCTGTTTTGGGTAGTCTTTCTTACTTAACCCGCCCCAACAGATCATATTACTGTTTGAGCTGTCATGTGCTGCTTTAGAGGAAAATATTTCCTCACTTCCTCTTCCATGGTTGCAGTTTTTTCATTATATTCTCATTGCTTGCTTAAATTTTATTTCTCCTACATGGACTTAATCTTTGATAGAGTTTTTACTTACATAGAAGTTAAATATTTTAGTTAAAACCCTGAATTAGTTGTATATGGTCAGAGGTCTGAAAACTTGTTTTCTAAGCTCCAGTTTCATGAGTAATTCTGGGACTTCCTGTGACCCGAGAGATGATATTGGAATTTCAGTAACAGATGTGACTGATCAAAGTCTTCCTCCCAATTCTTGATTCTGGTGCAGTTTTATTTCATATTTGATGTTTGGCTTTCCCAAACTGAAGCATGAAATGCTAGCATTGGAGAAATCAGCAGGGTTTGCAGATTGAAGTTAATAAAACACTCAACATGAACCTGTGTAGTTAAGATTAATAAAATGAAATGTGTGGATATGAGAGTCTATTCTCACAGATCTAGGACATACCATCTTGCAAATCTTTTTCCTGGGGGACACCTGGGGCACAGAGGAGTGTCTAGGTCACTGAACCAAGAGGAATGGGGAATCTATTTTGAAAACCACTTTCATTGCTCAGTAATGTCTATTTTGTCAAACAAAATTCTTAGATTCGCCAACTCACGTATAAAAGGATACTGCAAGAATTAATAAAATGATTTTAATTACCAGTCTGCTGTAAAATAATGTTGCTTTATAAGGAGGTACCATTATTGTTAATACTGTTTCATAATTGAAGAAGATATGAAGTGCGGGATATTTATTTCAGTTGTTTTAGTGATCCCAGTGTGATCATGGCCCAGGATTGGGTTGCTGCTCGAGACATATTTTCAGTTTTGCACAGAGAATGTGTCTTTTGCAATAGTAGACTCCATCTACTCCCAACCGGCCACCTCTCTCGCGTGGAGGCTGATGTTTCAGTTGACAAACATACACGTGACGCAGCTTCCTCATTCCACTGATGCGTGTGGATAATTTACCTTTGGGTGTAAAAGCATAATATCGAAAGTCTTAGAAAGCCCAAACAAGTCTTTGACAACATCTATCCTTAATTCCTTTGTTTAAAGTTGAAAAAATTTAAGAGTAAATTGCTTGCCCAAAATCACCCAGTTGGTGTCAGACATCTGGATTTATTTGTAAATCCAACGTCTTCACTATTGCTTTGTGTTATACTCACTCTTGTCTAGAATTCCCTTTTAAAACATCTGGGCACTTGGCTTGAACACAAATTCCCTAGTGAGTCAGTACCAAGTAGAGTGCACTACAATCTTGAGCACTTTTCAGTATGTCATTTTTGTATAGGACAAGTCATATGCTTTCTGCACTTTTCTAGGCAGACATGTAAAAAGCAAAAGTCGATCTGCCATGTCTGCCCTCCAGCAGGCTGTCTTGCTGAGCAACTTTGAATGGCATTGTAGGCACCAAATCGAGCCGGCTGGTCTGATTACAGCGAGTGATAATCAGTGCCCATCCTAATTAAGCTGCAGGGGTTTCGCCTTAGTGGAAGTCCCACTTGCTATATTCACAGATGTGTGACTCAGTCATGTTCATTACTCAACCACTTTCACTCGAGGATGAAAATCTCATAACATGCCGAATATTATTAGAACATTTTTGTAATTTGGATAAAAGTTGGGCCAAGAGTTATAATCAACCCAGATACAGTTATATGTAGAGATTCTCCAGGATGACCTCAGAGGCAACCAGGGGAGTAGATAACCTTTTCATGCAGTCACAGGCTCTGGTAACATGTGCCTTTCTATTGTGATAAGAGGAAGTGGGAAATTGGTCTCCGTGGTTTTCTTGGCCCTGAAGTTTTCCTTTAAAATGATATTTACTGCATACTTTTTCAGATTATGAAAGTAGTTTATGTTCACTGCGGAAAATGCAGAACATTACAAAGAAAATAAAATGTAGTCCTAATTCCAATGCAATGATAGCTACTTTTAATGTTTTAGTTGAAAATTTTGGACTCCATTATTTAGGCATATATAAAGTTAGATCTACCTCTTTTTTCCTCTTTCTGTCTCACTCTCTTGCTATCTTTTTTTTTTAATAAAATTGAAATCCCACTGGATCCTCCCCTGAAATTCTAGAAGTCTATAAGACACAGAACTAAATAGAAGCCCAAAGTCCAGCACGTGATAATTGCTCCATAAACATTTGTTAACCAAATGGTCAGGGAAACTCGATTTGTGGATTTGAGCAACTCCACCCAAATCTCAACAATGAGCTTTGCATGCTAAAGGAACATAATGAACTAGAAACTGGAGACTCTCCTTTAAGAAAGTTTCCGGTCCTCAAGAGGGCATCAGTAGTAATTCGTATCCTTTTTTGTGCTCATTATGTATTTCAGGAGATTCTGTTTGATCTGAAAGCTGCACATACGAGGGACTTGCTGGAAGCATGGACCTCAGTGACAAATGGGCTTTGGAGGAAGGAAGCTGGTTGTCCCATGCTGGAATCCATCATTTTCCCAACACCAGAGGGGGTATGGCCAATTTTGATGTCCCTAACACATGTGATACTCTTCAAGTCCTGTACGTCACTGTATCAGCTCAACTGTTTTCAATACGTGCCCATGGCTGTTGCTTTTTTGAAAGCAGTCAGGTAGAGAGGAGAGGATATAGGCCTTAATGGCACAGCTGGATTCAAATCCAGAATTCAAGTCTTCTAAGCT
>PVJO010023220.1:0-26534 GCA_004026905.1 Hystrix cristata | reverse complement strand
TAAAAAAAAAAAAAAAAAAAGGACCTTCAATGTTTACCATATGAGAAATGATTGATTGCATTAATGTTGGTCCAGTCCTAAAATGATATCCTGCTTGGCAATTAAAAATAAATGACAACACCACCACACACAATCCATGAAAGAGATAATTGCTTCACCAGATTTCTTTAAAGTGACAAACTTCTGTTCTGTGAAAGACAAAGTCAACAGAATGAGGAGGCAAGTCACAGACTTGAAGAAAATATTTGCAAAAGACATACCTGATGAAGGACTGTTATCCAAAATGTACCAAAAAAAAAAAAAAAAAAACCTCTTAAAACTCAACAATATAGGGCTGGGGATTTAGCTCAGTGGTTAAAGTGCTTGCCTTGCAAGCACAAGGACCCGAGTTCGATCCCCAGCACCAAGAAAAAAAAAAAACAAAAACTCAACAATATGAAAACTTGCTTAAAACAATGAGCCAAACATCTTAATAGACATCTCCCCCACCCCAAATAAGATAGAGGATGGCAAATGAGCATACCAAAAGATGCTTCAATTCATTTGCCACTAGGGAAACTAAAATTAAAACAATGAGATACCACTACACACTATTAGAATGGCCAAAATCCAGAGCACTGACAGGGCCACATGCTAGTGAGGCCTGGAGACAGGGGCTCTGGTTCAGGGCTGGTGAGAATGCAGAATGGCACAGCCACTTTGGAAGACAGTTTGGTGGTTTCCTTCCAAAACTAAAAATACTCTTATCCTGTGATCCAGCAATTGAGCTCCTTGGTACTCAGCCAAAGGAGCTGAAAACATATGTCCACACCAAAACCTGCACATGGATGTGAATAGCTGCTTTACCTACAATTGCCAAACTCATAAACAATGAAGATAACTTTCAGTGGAAGAATCTTAAGTGAAAATCACTAAGTGAAAGAAGCCGATCTGAAATAATTCCAACTGCATGACTTCTGGAAAAGGCAAAACGGTGGAGTCAGTAAAAAGATTAGTGGTTTGCAGGAGTTTGTGGTGAGGGGTAGGGGAATGAATAGGCAGAACATAGAGGGTTTTTAGGCCAGTGAAACTATTTTGTATGTATGTCTGTATGATATTATAATGGTGGATATGTGTCATTATACATCTGTCTCCACCCATAGGTACAACACCAATAGTGAACCCTGTATAAACTATGGATTTTGTGTGATTATGATAAATCAATGTAGGTTCATCAACTCTAATAAATGTACTGCTCTAGGATATCAATAAGGAGCAAGGCTGTGCAAATGGCAGTATAGGGAGTATATGGAAAATCTCCGTGCCTTCCTTTCACTTTTGCTATGAACTTAAAACTGCTCAACAAAGAAAAATGAACATAGGAGGAAATGCTCGGGGTATCACAGTAAGGGAAAAGGAACAGGAAATAAAAGGCTAGATTGTTGGTAATGCTAGTTCTGTGAAACCACACAGAGAAGTAGAGAAATGAACCAAAGTCAATTCTAGCAGGTAATATTATGGTTAATTATTTTGTTTTTCACATTTTCCAACGTTTTCAAAATATGCTATTTTTATAATTAAAAAATCAGTCTCCCAACAACACGAGATGAGAGCTATTTGGTAGTCCTCGGCCCATTTGACAAAGGAAGGAGGGTAAAGGTGTACGTACTTACTTTTAGCCAAGGCTCCTCTTACCTGCTCAAGCCTAAGGAGCCCTGAAGGGCCTGGAAATAGAGCACAGCCAGTGCCTTTATGTTCTGCTTTTGTTTGCTTAGGGAGCAGTGTGGTTTTGTGGACTCTTCAGTTGCGAAAAGAGGTAAAGGAAGTGCTCATTCAGTTTCTAATCCCCTCAGCTAATTACCAGACCCTTTCTTGTGGTTTTACAGGGACTCTTTTTACTAAGTGGATGGATTTACGCTGTTTATGTTTGTATGTTGTACTTGGATTACGCCTTCATGTCTCACAATGATGACAAAGGGGTTTGCAACAGTGGGCAGGCAAGTGTCCTGCTTTTAATAGAAAGCACATTCCAGTACTTTATTTTATCTGTAACACATAGAGCTACTTAGAACAAAGCATTGGCCCTAAAACATGGTCCCCAAGAGTCTTTAATAAGGACCAGACCTCTGTGAAGGTATTAATTAAATATTTTAAACAGAATGACTTTAGCTGGCTGGGGCATTTTTATGAGAGGAGGGTGTATATTTAAAACCAGGGCTGTTTCTGTAACTGGAACCTGTTTTGAAGAAAGTGTTCTTGGGTGGGACTCTACGGGTACCAGGCTGTCAAACCTCTGCGCCAGCTTGATGTCAAAAACAGACGTTCTGAAGGTTTTAAGTACTGTTTGAGTTAGGTCCTTGCTGTGGAATTTGGACACAATTCTAAAGGGTGTTTTTCACACAAAGAGGAGAACAGTGAGGGTCTAAGCATATCATACACTCTCAGAGGTAGTTTTCTTACAATAGTCCTGTGAAAGAAGCTTTGACGGGCAGCTTTGCAGAAAAAGAAGCTAGGTGACTTTTTCCAAGGTTGCAATCTGATGGAAGAGCTAAGGCTATAATGCAATTAAAATCTGACTATCTGTCACCCGTCTGTCTGTCTGTCTGTCTATCTATCTATCTACCTATCTGTCATCAATCCTTTCATCACCTGTTTATATTTTAGACTAATGTGTCCTCCCTAATGAAACATTACCAGGAGCAAAGATAATCTTACATAGCAGATCCTGGTCCAATTGATGGATATTTTTTTCTGAATTCAAAATAATCATAGTTATTGAGTACTGCTTACTGTAGAAGAATGGAATTAGCTGATTTTTCTAGAAGACAGCATGACATGGTAAAAAGAGCAATCTACTTGGAATGAAAGGTTTATGTTTAGGTCCTGGATCTGCCATCTACTGATTTCTGTGACACTGAGTAGGTCCTTCCCTGAGCAAGTTTCCTAGTCTTCAAAATTAGTGTTGTATCTTGAATTGCACCTAGCAGATACTCAGTGAAGGTGAGCTAAAGACACTCTGGGTCCTACTAGTGGGGTGAGGAGTAGGGAGAGGGCTGTCTTCCCTGTGGACAATTCTAGGTCTTCAGGAACCAGCAACTCAGATAGCCAGAGAGCAACTGAAGTGGAGATGTTCCCAAATGATGTGTTAGAGCCCTACCAGGAAGTGGTCACACTCCAGTGAACATCAAGATGTGCAAGGACATGACTGATGTTGATGCAGCTTCTTCCTGAATCACTTCAGTAATTCCAGAGCATGTCAGCCCACTTCTAGGCACGGCCAGGTCCTCAGGTGGGGCTCACTGTGTTCTTTCCAGTAAAGAACTCCATTCTTCTCCCACATTCCCAAGCTCTTTTTCCATGTCATATTGTCCTCTAGCTGAAATCTCTAAATAAAATATCCATTCATGTCTGTGGAGGTCCTTCATAGTCTGGAACAAATGGTTGCCCACAAGGAATTACTAATTTTTATTATCCTTTTCCTGGGCCTGCTCTTCTTGCTCCTGCCTCCTCCCCCCGTGAACCTTTACAAACCTCCAAGTTTTTCTGTTTAGCCACCTTACCTGTTTTGCTCAAGACCTTCAGTTTTCTTTTTTCCATTTTCCTTAAGGAGCAGTTTTATGGGGCTGTCTTATTTATATATGCTCTGGCTTCCAAACCATCTTTCAGATGTTCCATAGCTGCTTACGCTTCCAGAACCAGCGGCCTCAGCAGGTGTCTGTGGATTGATTTTTAAGAACTTGAAGTCAAATGGGCTAGTGTCTGTCCTGACCAGGTGGGTGGCCTCTGGCAAGAAGAAGGGCAAAGGCACTGAGGAATGCAGGGGCTAGCTCACCTCCTCATCCCTCTCATGCACACTAGCCTCTCTGCACCTCAGACCCTCATCTCAAAAATGAAGACAATAATTGTATTTTCTTCCATGATCTTTGGAAGGATTAAACGACTTAGTATCTATGAAGAACTTAGGATCATGTCTAGCTCACAAGTTGCTGCTATTACTATCATGACTACTGCTAAAGACGATTTGAAACAGAATGATTTGAGATGGAACATTTTATCTTAGAAACAGCATATTTAGTTTTGAATCTCCACTCTTGCACTTTCTTGTGTGTATAAATTAATCTCTCTGAACATCAGTTTCCTCATCGTTTTAATGGATATAGTGATCACTTGTGCTCAGGGTTGTGGGAATATGAAGTCTCGGAGACTCTGCTGATCACAAACGGAGCATTCAGATTGTTACCTGGTTTCGTAGCTGTCCTGCCTGCTATTGCTGATTGCTCCAGAGTGTTGGCAGCAGCTCTCTGCTTCCTTGTAGGTTTGACTTCACCAGCGCTCGCAGTGGGAGGTGTGTAAGGCAAGCAGATGAGGGGCAAAGTCTGGGAATATTGTGTATTTGAACTGACAGTGACTCACCCCATGTCTGCACAGATTGCTAAGAGTCTAGGCATTTGCCAGGGTGGGGGAGATGGCGGGTAGGTGGGGGAAGAAGGAGTGGTGAGCAAAGGATGTTCTGTCCCTGGAACTATAAACACAGCACCATCTGTAACCTAAAAAGGCTTGGTTGGGGGGGCATTGAAGTCCATTGAAGTCTATTGTCTAGTTTGGACTATGCTCAGCCTCCTCAAGGGAGCACCCAGGGAGCTCCCTGTGTTGTGTCTGGGAGCTGTCACAGGTTGGAGCCAGCACTGCTGGACTCTGTAAGGATTTCTGGCTGCTGTCTGGGTGATGCCTGCCACTGCTTGTTCTTGGATGAGGGGCTGTATAGCTGTAGAGGAAGATGTGCCAGGTAGGTGCCAGCTGCCTGTCAGGCCAATGATAGAATTTGGTAACAATAGCAAACATGACCAACTGAAGTAGAGGCATTCCCGAAGAGATAGTGGAGCTCCTGGGTCTGTGTCAGACCCACATTATCCCTTAGGAAGGCTGGTCCACCCACCTGGCTAATGACTGCTCAGAATGACGAGGTCCACCTGGTGCCCCTCCGCCCACCTCCATCCTCTTGGCCTCCAAATGAATCCGAGCCACCCTGCAGCCTGGCTTCCCATTTGCCTCACCCCTTGGTTTGGCTTTTTTGGTCTACATGTCTGGTTTCTTTTTCTGATCAGAATTATTGTATAAAACTGTGGCCGTGCAGGTGGGGTCTCTTGGAGCCCAGCCTGGACTTTGAGGCTCATTCTGGAACTTTCTCTCTAGATTTCCCTTGACCACGACAGCACTCAGACTATCTGACTTTTAGTTATAAGGATGGTTTTTGAAAAGGAATGGGCTCTTGCCCTGCTATTTATCATTTCTTGGCTGTGTGAATTTGAGCCTGTTATTAGTTAAGCCTTCAGTTGCCTCACTTATAAAATGTAGAAGAGTATATCTTCTTTTCAGAGTGAGGTAATGATTAAATGATAATCCAAATACACAGATTAAATGGAAGATTGAGGTAAAACATAAATGCAGTGCTTGGCATAGAAGGATCACTCAAGTGATAACTATTTTTTAAAAATCACCTTCATTATTAAATGTATAATAACTTCTTTCCTTGATGTAACATTTCTGTGCCATTTCCTTTCTCAGCTGATCTTGAGTTAAGCTAGTGTATCAGGCCATTTTCTGTTTCTGTAACAGAATACCTGAGACAGAATAATTAGAAACAATAGAAATTTATTTGACCTGTGGTTCTAGGGGCTGGAAAGAACAAGAGCATGACTCCAGCTTCTACTCACCTCCTGGGGAGGATCTTCTCACTCATCATGTGGTAGAGGGCATCATGATGAGACAGAGCAAGGGTGTGTCTCGGGTCTGTCTCTCTTCCTCTTCTTATAAGAGCATTAATGCCATTGTGGGGGCCTCTTCCTGGCCCCATCTAATCTTAATTACCTCCCAGAAGTCCACCTCGAAATATAATCAACATACACAGTTGCGGATTAAGTTTTCCACACACGAAATTTTGGGGCACACAAACTGTAGATGTGGGTTTTGAGAAAAGAATGGTTGTTTTGTGATTTTATCTGTCATAGTATTTATTTTTTTATATCGTGTCTAAAACTGATGTGCTTAGTAAATTGGAATTTTGTGAGTATCTGAGTGGGATGCTGAAAATGCAATCTGATATTTGGGAGGAGGAAGACCTCTGGATTGGAGGAGTGTGACCTCTGACATTGTACTCTGATGTCCAGTGGCCATGTACGTTGTGTTCCCGTCACCAATGTACACCCAGAAGTCTGGGAATGGTGACTTATTTTTTGTACCCTTTATGCCTGAAGCCTAATATTTGTCCAGTAGATGTTTATTGAATTAAACCATAGCTTTTAGGACTTCTGACTTCTTTTTAAATTAATATATGTTTTTCATTTAAGAAAATCAATAAATGATTTCTGATGTCTTTAACAGAACTCGAGGGAGTCTACTTATGTTTTTCTTCCAGTACAGAATTGTTTTCAACATGTATCTTATGAAAGTGTTGACATTTTGGAGGAGACAGCCGACCTGAGGAACTGGGGTTTTGAGAGAAGATTTTGAATGGTTTCAGAGATGAGTAAGAGTACCAGGTTTTCCTCAAATGCAGCAACAGCTCTGCCCAGGCTGGTCAGAGGAGCAGAGCAAGTTAAAATGCTTCACTTCATGGGGGAATGTAGGGATGTGAAGCAATCTGCAGTCCTTTAGAAAAATATTCCTTCATAGGGCGGGAGATATTCTAATTTATGAATAGTCACAGTGATAAGTAGTCACATAAAAAAATGTAGCCAGGTTGGGACCGGCTTGTTCTCGTGACCTCTTTGAGTCTAGTAAAGAGGGCTTATGGGAAGACTGGGCCAGCATGGGAGCAGCCTGGCAGTGTGGGGTCTGTGGGCTGCAAAAGGCTATGTCTAGGCCTTGGGTAACTGGCTGCTGATATGGCACTCTAGGAGGGAGAGGTAGATCTCAAAGTCCAGGATGCAAAACAAGAAAGAAAGAAATGATGGCATCACAGAGGCTGCAATGAAGAAACCACACAAGAAGTGGAATTCCTTATCGGGGGAAGACACGCTGAGCAGACTATGCATGGTGAGGCCTGAGCAACCTGGAGGCATGTCAGACCTAATTCTGCAAGCAGGGGGTATCTGCGCGGAACCCTCCCCGCATAGAGCTTGATTGCTTAGTGGAGTTTCTATGTGGTATGAAATAGACTGGTCCCTGAGGAAAAAGGACTAGGGATTTGGAATGGAGGTTGTCCTAAGTGTCTTCAAATGTCTTTAGGAGGGCCATTTGCAGAAAAACAAATTACTGAGTTGTAGAGAGATATGAGAGGCCAGAGAAGGAATCTCTCAGGTGAGGCTCTCTTTTGGGACAGGCTCATCATGCTGGGACAGAAAACCCAGAAATATTCAAGTGCCATAGATTTAATTTTGTCCCCTCCAAAAAGATATGCCAAAATCTTAACCTCCAGTACCACAGAATGTGACAGTATTGAAAAAAAGGTCATTCTAGATATAATAGTCAAGATGAGGTCATACTGAAGGAGAGTGGGTACCTAAGTCACTACAACTGCTGTCCTTAGAAGGGGAGTTCTGAAGGGTGCCTGTGCCCACTAAAGCTGACCCTGGCATTATGGATCTATATGCCAGGAAATGGGAGCACCAATGCACGACTCCCTTATGGGTTTCAGGGAGAGGATGTTCCTACTGAAATTTTGCTTTGGAATTTCTAGCCTCCAAAACTGTGAAACAGTAAACTTTTGCTGTTTGAAGAAAATTAGTTTTTGGTACTTTGTTACAGCGGCCCTAGCAAATGGTTTGGGTGTGGTTTCAATGTCTCCCCCAAGGATCCATGTGTTGGAAATTCAGTGTAGCAACGTTGGGAGATGGCGTGGAAGCATTAGAAGCTGCGAGGGGGTCCTACAGTGTGATTGGCTCATCAGGGGTGTTGGCCTTGGAAAGGATTAAGTGGTTCTGTGAAATCTTGGTTAGTTCCTTCAGAGTAAGTTGTTACAACAGAATGAGCCTGGCCGGTTTGCAGTTTCTGGCTTTCTGTCTTGCTAAGAGGTCTCTGCTCTTTGCACATATTCCCCCCGACAGTGCCATTTGTCATGCTGTGATCTAGCTGAGTAGCTCTTGCCACAGCAGCACCATACTGTTTAGACTGTCAGCATCCAAAACTGTGAGGTAAATATACACCTTTTCTTTACAAAATACTTTGTCTCCAGTATTTCATTACAATAACAGAAAGCTACTTTGGTGAGCTATGGGAGAATCAATACATTTATGTGTCTCAGATCCTGAACTTTTAAAGATTTTATGTTCTTAAATGAATTGGGTTCTCAAGAAAGCTTGTAGGTGACTACCCTTCTTTCTTCTCCTTTCTCTTCCTTTATTCTCTTTCTCCCAATTTTTCTCTAAACAGACAAAATCTTATACTTAAAACTGAGAAACTTTAATGAACTAAAGATTGCTGTGAAAATGACTGACTCTATAGTAATATTCTAGTTTGATGACTTCTTTTCTGCTACTCCTGTTGTGTCATTCTCTAAGACAATACAGTGTCTGAGAGCTGGGTGCACATAGTTTCCCCTTCACAACCGAGTCACGTTTTGATTGGCTGGCTCCAGTGTGATGCCAGCACCCTCTGCTATGTTGTGGTTGCGTGTTCAGAAATGCAACACCCAATCTTGCATTCAAGAGTCTAGCACAGGGGCTAGGGATTTAGCTCAGTGGTTAGAGTGTTTGCCTCGCAAGCATGAGGCCCTGAGTTTGATTCCCGGTACCAAAAAAAAAAAAAAAAAAAAAGAGATCCATGTCTTCAAGATGCCGTGTGTGCCGATGATGCACCGGGCATGTGGTAAGGCACAGGACCTAAGAGATCCAGGCTCCTGCTCTCGAGGAGCACGCTGCCTCTTGGAGCAGACCAACAAGAGTCTAGCACAGGCTGGTAGGACTTCAGTGTGGAACAATTCAAGGACTTGACCCAGCTTTCCACCTGACACTCTTTCTAGTCTCCATACTGTTTTAAAAATTCCTTCTAGTTTTCCCTCCTACCTAACATCTGTCTCAGACTTGATCCTGCTTTATTTCTCCTTCCGCTGGACGATTTTTCAAGGGAACCTCTGATCACGTCACTTTGATCATGGATCAAGTAAAAAAGGCTGATGGCTCTCTTAAGCCATGAATCGCATATAAAGCACACATTCTTGCACACATTCTTGCATTTAAATACTTCTATAATTGTCAGCCCAAATCCTCCAAACACGTCCGCAGATCATTATCACCTCCATTTCTCTTATCTACAAACTGGACCATGGGCTGTCCCATTTCATGCCACGAATCTTCTTACTGCCATTTTTTGAGTTTGATGTATCTTTGTGTCTCTTCTTCCTCTTTATCTCAAATGTCATCTCCCTGTGCAGGCTTTTCTCGATCTTCCCAACCAGAAGGACTCTCTTCTCTGAGTCCGCTTGATGCTCTGCTTCTGTATTTCTCTTCTGTCTCTTCTCACATACTTCTTATGTTTTTCCATGGCCATATGTCAAGCTTGCTCTCTCTTTGTTGCTTAAGAGCAGGCATTTTTCACTTACTTTGTCTCTCTGCTTTAGACGGTGACCTCGCTATGCTACTTTGAACTTTTCCTCTACTTAGGGTTGATGCAGGTACCTGTACATGGTGTTCACTCCGCAAAGACCCCTGGCCAGAGGGGTGAATGAGGCTGAAATCCAGCCCATGTGCTGCTTGCCAGACTCTATCCTGGTTCAGGGCTGCAGCCCCTTAGAGTGCTATGTTTTAAAAATCCTCACAGAGATGCTGTAGGAACCAGCGCTGGCTGGCGTAGTTCTGAAACCAGCTATCCTCTACCTTATCTGTGCCCTCCGGCCTCTGGGTTGTGGTAACCTCTGTGGATTCCATCTATCCAGCAAAGCCCCATTTCTGTCCCTGCCTCTGCCTCTTCCCAGCACCTCCGGCAGTGCCTACACTGTCTGTTTGGGGCTTTCAGAATGCATTTCTATGGTAGTCCTTTGGGAGTCTCTGGGACAGATCTCTGTAGCATCAAAAATGATTTGTCTCTGTTCTTTACTCTCACTCTATAGCAAAAACCTGCGGTGGCAGCAACAGCAGCAGGTGGTGGCGTCAGGACAGCTTAGGGTCCAAGGAATTCATTCCAGCTGCTAAAGCGCTAAGCTTTCCCTGTGATCACACATTTTTGCACCAGCCAGAGCTCACACATGCCTTTGCAAACCCACGGCCAGAGGCATGTGGATATCAGTGACTGTTCAGAGAAGCCAGTCAAGGCTGGCCCAACAAGGGACGGGGCAGGAGGGCCCAGATTATGTGCAAGATGAGCTGCATTAGAAACAATCGACAAAAAACTATATGTCGGAAATCAGG
Organism: Hystrix cristata; assembly: GCA_004026905.1. Classification (NCBI taxonomy): domain Eukaryota; kingdom Metazoa; phylum Chordata; class Mammalia; order Rodentia; family Hystricidae; genus Hystrix; species Hystrix cristata. The sequence continues at coordinate 16,212 of PVJO010023220.1, read as the reverse complement.
ACAGCTGTGGGCTCCTCAGTGTAGCAGATGGGTATGTGGGGAATGCTGTGCAGCTTTAATCACATTTAACACGCCTGTCAGAGTATTGGGTCCATCTTGGTATTAATTCAGGTTATAGACATTATTTGTTTGACAGAGTTTGGCCTTTCCCTACTTGCTGTACTCAGCATAGCTAGAAAAAAAAAAAAAATTCCTGTCCCTTGTTTGGGTGGAGAACAGCTAGTATGCCCTACAGGGCTAGAAAAGCAGCAGGTTCACACCAGGGCTGGCAGCAGGGTGAAAGGGGCTCTGTGAGCTATCAGACCTGGCCTCCGAGGCAGGAGCCCTCAAGGAGTTGGTGTCCCAGCCTGGGATTTATGATCTGTGTGTGTGGTAATGTGTTTACATTCTGAACTTCTGAGAACTTCTATTAAAGGGAGATTCATAGATGCATAGGAGAAAAAAATCCAGTTTTTCATCCTGGGCCAAGCCTACACACTTTCTGTTCAGCATTTGCCAAGTAAAATCAACCCTGCTAGCTACCAGCCCTAACAGAGGCGGCAGGATATAATAGGAGGAGGGGCTTTAGAGTGAATAGATGGGAATTCAATGCATTTGTTTTTTCATTCATCCACGAAAGGGGGCCAGCCCTGTCAAAGGCTCTGTGCTGCTCGGGATACCTGACTAAAAGCTGGCATTTATTGAGGCCCAACTCTATGCCTGACTTTTTCCTAGTGCCATAGATGTAGTGAGGCATTTAGTGAAGATTCTAGAGTCACACTATTTTAATCTACATTTCACAAATGAGACGGCTGAGGCAGAAAAAGAGATTGATGGTGTGTCCAAGGACAGGCAGCTAAAGGGAGAGAAGTCACCATTCGAAGCCTGTGCACTTTTACAATCTCGGCATAACTCTACCTAACCTTACCTTGCTCTTTTGAAGAAGACAAATTGCTTTGGCCTCTGTGCCTCAGTTTCCTTACATGCAAAGTGGGGGTGATGGCATTTATTTCTTGGTGAAATGAACAAGTAATGAAGCAAATACTTGGGAAACTGCAAAGCAGGATATGAAACTTAGTTGCTGCTATTTTCCTATGGTTATTGTTAAGGAAAAAAACCCAAGTATTTGCAGGCTGTTTTCAGTTAGTATGACTTTGTAACAAATGATCCCCCTCTCCAAAATTTAGTGGCTTGAAACAATGACAAAATAAACTTTACTAACAAGTCTGTCAATTATGCAGGGCACCTCAGGGACAAATTGTCCGTTCTCCTCGGGGTTAGGTAGGATGACTTGAAGGCTGGTGACTGAAATTATGTAAAGGCTCACTCACTTGTCTGGTGGTTTTGCTGGCTGTCTCTTGAGACTTCTGTGGTGCTGTCAGCTGGAAGACACACACACGGGACACATGGGCTCTTCAGGTGGCCTGTACTTTTTCTCAATATGGTAGCTGAGGTATATGAAGGAGGGAGGGAGGGAGGGAAGGAGAGAGAGGGAGAAAACACAAGTTTATGTTATCTAGCCCTGGGAGTAGCATAGCATTCCTTCCCTGTACTCTACAGTTTGGAACAGAGTCCCCCCACCTTGCCCTCCAAGGAGAGGCGAAGTCACGTTACAAGAAACTGGAAAATACAACCACATGAACACTTGTACTACATTGATCTGACCTTTCCTGCCTTGAGAATTCTAATGTGTTATTTCTTTTCTATCTCCCTTTTCGCTCCACCAAAAAAGAAAGTGTATTCAATTTGTTTCTACATCTTACAACAAATGGTGCATAAAATTTGAAAAAAAAGGTAAAGCACATGCTTAGAGAACTCATTTATTCATATGAGCATTTCAACAGATATTTGAGTATCTGCCTTTATCAGGGAGTTTGACCTGGACCAACAGTGAAGAATGAACTGAGGTGAAAGAACTAACTCGAAGAGGCAGAGGGGCAGCTTTGGAACTCTGTAAGGACTGGGAGTCAGAAGGCTTCCTGCAGATCAGTGGAGGAAGAAGTTACGTGTGTTCACTAGTGTGGGTCTTTGATGAAGAATTGCCCTCCTGGCCAGGCGTGGTGATGTGGGCCTACAGTTCCACTGCTTGGGAGGTTGAGGCAGGAAGATGGCTTGAGCCCGTGAGTTCAAGGCCATCCCGGGCAGCACAGTGAGGCACGGTCTCAGGAATTGTGACGACTATCATTAACAATTATTTCTCTCCTCCGTCCATTGAAAGCTGTGTCATGGCGGGTTCCCCGGGGTGTTTTTTCATCAGTCTATCCCAGTACCGGGTCACAGCTATAGAGTAGGCATTTAAAAATCATGGTTGGATGAAAAAAAGTTGACATGTGTCCCCAGTACGCTGAATGTTTGCCTTGTTGCTTCCCCAGGTAATGGGAAGGCCATGGCTCACCAGAAGGACCAGGACACGCATGAGGTGTCCCACTGTCCTTTGAAACTACCGAAGTTGAGTAAAAGTCTTTCTAGTAAGGAGGAATTTTTTGCTTATTTATACCACTCTGGTTGTCTTAAAGCGCTATTTCCTCGAATATAACTCACCTGCATCAGACTCACCCTGCCATGTTTATTAGGAAGCTGACGTCTGGACCTCTAGTCCAGACCCAGTGAATCTAAATCCCCGAGGCAGTGTCGAGGAATCAACATTTGTAGGAAGCACGTCAGTGTTTCTCAAGCAAATAATCCTCCATCTGCAATCTGATCATAATGGCATTCTAGTGCAATTGTGAAGGAGCATAATTATTGGAGTTAGAGTAAGTTGGGTTTGTGGACTCACTATGTGACCCAGGACAAGTTCATTTCCCATTCTGAACTTCATCTGCAGGGTATTTGGCCATTTTATTTAGAAGAGCCCTGTTTTATGCCTCGTATTCTGGCATTATTGTCAATAACACCCCTTTTCCAAGTGTCATCATTTAAATAGTAGCATATATATATACATATATAAACCCACACATATATATTCATAGTCCATTCTCATCTATAAAAGGGTGACAGCATGACAGAGAGTAATACAACGAAAACATCTTTAAAACATAGCAACTAAGTGTCATGTGTCTTTGCCCACCATCCTTTCTTTTCTTCCCACCTGAGTGCCGGTGGAGCCATCTTCTTGTTAGCATAAGCACGAATGTAAGGATGGCCGAACAGAAGCATGACAGAGCCTGGATCTGACGGCTGTTGTATCACCTAGCTGAGCTGCCCTGCTGTCCTGATTGCTTTCCTTTGCACTCACTGCATGCGAGAAAAATAATCCTTCATTTGGTCAGGGCACGGTACCTTGGGTTTTCTGTTCTGTGCAAACAAATCTGTTGTTAGTTGACATAAGTCACATGCACCCATCTCCAGACAATGTCATGAGAATCATTTACATAGTGAATGACAAGCACATAGTATGGCGCAGACATAAGTTGCTAAATACATGATGGTCAATGGTGATGAAGCTGTTTCCTCTTCCTTCCTAGGAAGGGGAATGTATCAGTCTTCTCATGCCGCCATAACAAAGTATCACAGACTGGTGGCTTAAACAGTGACATTTTTCTCACAGTTCTGGAGACTGGAAGTCCAAGATCAACGGACCAGGAAGCTTGGTTTCTCTTGGGACCTCTCTCCCTCGTTTGCAGGTGGCTCCTCCTCGCTATATTCTCGTGTGATCTTTCTGCGGTGTGTGTGTCTCCCCAGTGTTGCTCCATGAGTTCTAGGATTAGGCACCCACATTTATGACTTTAAATTTTTAATCTTCATTACTTCTTTCAAGTCTTGTGATGGTTAATTTTATGTCAACATGACTGAGCAACAAAGTGCCCAGATGTTTGGTGAAATACTATTCTAGGTACTTTTGTATTTTTGGGTGAAATTAACATTTAAGTCCATTGAATGAATAAAACAATTTGTTCTTTCTGATGTGAGTAGCACTCATCTAATCAGCTGAAGACCAGAAAAAGAAAAAAAAAATTGACCTTCTCCAAAGTAGGAAGAAATACTTCCTGCCTAATGACCTTTGCATTGGGACATCAGCTCATGCTGGTTCTCAGGCCTTCAGAATTTCAACTTTCCTCGTCTCCTTCTTGCCAGCTCACCTTACGTATCTTGGGACTTACCAGTCTCTATAATCACATGAGCCGATTCCTCACAAGAACCTCTTTCTGTGTTTATACATACATTCTAGTGGCTCTGTTACTCTGGCATATGAATTGCCAGCAGAGCTCTAGCAAAATCTAATTGCTCTCCACCCTTCTAGTTAGGTAGTCTGAACTGGGACTCAGCATGGGGGAAGGCACACTAGGTGGTCACTGTCTTGCTAAATGGAGTAGGAGAGAAGTATGACTTATCTGGGCAGGGGTAGGGATAGGGGACAGCATTTGACTATGTGGATTCAGCATTTTAACTCTGTGAGAACACCTGGAGGAATTTAACATAAAGGACTGATCAGAGGTGTGTGCAAAGTTGTAGAGATAAAGTCACATAGCTCATTACACAGTAACTTAGTATGTGAAAAAAAGACATAGTCTAAGTTTCCACATGAACAATATTTGGTTAAGAGGTTTAACTGATGAAATACAATGCAAACATTAGACTAGTGTTGTGGAAGAATGTGTAAAGTCATGAGGAAGTTATCATGAAGTGACAGTATCTAGAAAAATAATTTCTTCATACTTCTATGTAGTTCTCAAAATCTCTGTAATAATCATGTCTTTAATTTTAATAGAAACATACCAATTAATATTACTTTTAAAAGGGGAATTACCTTTGGCATCAGTCAGGCTAGCTTTGCATTTCTATCAGTGATGGAATGTGACTTGGGGCATTAATCTTTGCATTTCAGATTCCTCAAATAGAAAAATGAGTAAATGGTAACAGCACATGGGTTGTCATGAAAATTAAAAAGATAATTTTGTAAACATGCTTGACACATAATAAAATCCTGTGAATGTTGGAGTTTCTCCATTTCTTTTCAAATTTTTGAAATCAGATAAAGTATTAAATTCTCTGGCCAAAGATCAATGAAAAGGAATTTATTTCTCTTATACAAACCATGGAATTTCAAGTTGTTTCTTTTGGATCCTTTTCTGGGAAACAGTTTCTCATGGCATAACAGATACTGTTAGAAGCGAAAACTGGAATCTGTACTTGGCACACTAATTGGCTAATCTCTGCCTCTGGTCTTATTTGTTTTCCCTTTTGTCAGTCCTAACAGTTTGGAATATTTAGCTACTTTTCATACTTCTACAGTTTTAATAAAAGAAAACCTTATGATCCTTGTCTAGAGAGGCAACAAATCTCAGACTATTAAAACTTTCCATCTCCTTAAAATCCCACAGAGTCCCAATACCATTTATAATTGCATCAAAAATATAAAATACCTAGGAGAAAATCTAATAAAAATGCGTCAGACTTCAGCAAAGAACACTACAAAACATCATTGATGGAAATTTTAAGAATATCTAAGGAAATGGAGGACATACCATGTTCATGCCTTGGGAAATTAATACTATGGAGATGTCAGTTATTCCCAAGATTCATCTGTATGTATCTGTGTGACTAATTTATATTCTAGAAACTAGAATGTTTACAGAACACTATGTGTAATAGCCAAAAATTTACAAGAACTGAAATGTTCTTGTATCCATCACTAGAAGATGGATAAATAAACTGTAGTTTATTCCAAAATGGAGTGTCACATACGAACAGTAATGAGCAATCTTCTATTACATGCAATAATATAGGTAGATCTCATCAACTTTATATTGATGAGAAAAGATACACATAAAAATATATACTGTATGATTCAATTTATATAAAATTCAAGTACAGACAAAATTATTCTGTGTGATTAGAAGTCAGTCTTGTGGGAGATTAGTGATTGGGGAGGAGTACAAAGGAAATTTCTTTTGCTTGTTATGTTCTATTCTTGATCTGGGTGCTGGTTATGGGATTGTGTTCAGTTATGGAATTTATCAAGCTCTATCCTAACGATATATATTTGAAACTTCAATAAAAAGTATAAAAAATTATGATTTCCTTAAAACAAGAAGTATAAATAAGACAGGGGCTATCGTTGAAGTTATATTTTATTTAAAATTTTATGTCTGGCTTTACTGTAATTTGTGGTGGCAAAACTGCACTATCTGTTTGGGAAATGAAAATATTTACAGAAAATATTTATAGAACTGAGGTCGGTGCATAATAAAGGTATAGTAAGAATCCACTTCCCAAAGCTTTGCTTTAGCCAAAACAGACAGAAGAGACAGGAAAGTGATATGTACTGAACAATTGTTATGTGTCAGTTTCAACTGTCTCATTTTTTAAAAAAACATTGTAGTTGATCCACACAACAAAATTACAAGATTATTTTTACATATTAGAAAACTGAGGCTCTCAGTAGTTCATTGTCTTGGTAAAGACCAGACAGATAAGAAGGGATTACATTAGTTTTCTGGGATTGCTATAACAAATCACCCCAGACTGGATGGGTTAAAAAAAATCAGAAAGTTATTTTCTCACAGTTCTAGAGGACAAAAATCAAAATCAAGGCATCAGTAGGTCTATAGTCTCTCAAAATACCCCAGGGAAGATTCCATTTTTTGCCTCTTCCTGCTTCTGGTGGCTCCAAGCATTTTGTCCCCATTTTCACATCTTCTTCTCTGTGCCTGTGACTTCTCTTGTGTGTCTTAGGATACTTGCTATTGGGACCAACCAGATAATCTAGGATAATTGCATCTTGATATCCTTAATCATATCTGCAAAGGTCTTTTTTCCAAATAAGGTTATAGTCACAGCTTCTGGAGTTTAGGATGTGAATATATCCAGGTCTGAATCTTTTGGGAGATCACAATTCAATACACTACAGGCGCCCAGGTTTGTAAATGAAGACTCCAAGTCAAAACTGTAAATCCAAAATCTGATGCAGCTTCAGTAGTAGAGATTTTTTCTCTTTAGTAACAGTGATCACTATTGATATTTGTACAATCATTCAGAGCAAATTTTGAGAGGCCTGAGACGTATTGTTGGGTATGACAGTCCAGTGAAGAAAGAGAAGGTCTTGGGAATGTGTTTCCTATCTTTTTCGCCTCTTATAAAGATTGCTGTTGGTGCCCAGCCCAGACCTCCTTCACCAGGCTGGTGCCTCACTGTGGTCTCCTGGTGTATTAGCTGCTAGAAGTTCACAGCACCCTCTTCAGAGGATTGCCTTTGGCCAGAATGAAGCTGCCTCAGTATGGAGGCTTAATCTGCATCTCTCATTTCCTGTCAGAGGCCAGTATCTGACAAGATGTGTAGGAGGTGGTACCTTATCTGACCATAGGAGCAACACTCGTGAAATATGCACCCCAGGGCTCCCTTCAGGACCACACTGAAGCCACCTGAGTTGTAGCCTTGTTTAGCTTTCTTTCCCACCCTCTTCTGTTCACTTGTTTCCTTTCTCCTACACCAACTTCCTCAGTAAGCTACTTTTTCGAGAATACCCCTCTCAGACTCTGCTTCTTGAGAACGCAAACTAAGACAATGTCTCTGTTGGCAACGGCTGGTATTTCCTGCTAGGCTTTGCTGCTCAGAGCCCTTCATGTGTTTAACAGCCGCACGTCTGTGAGGATTCCAAGGGAGGGACCATTCAGCAAGCTGAATCCCCAAATCCTGACCCTCCATGTCTTACAAATAAATGTTAAGAAGACTCAACTTGAAAGATCAACATCATTCATATCAATGAGATTGGGGCTCTGAAACCTTCTGATCAACTATGCGAGCCAGTGCAAAGGACACTTGTTTTAATGATGGGGATAAAACTCTCAGTTCACTAATGCAAGGAAAGATTTTTCCTCTCCTTAAAATGTGATCCTGGCTTTCTAATGCTACTTCATATAGGACAGTAAGACTATAGACGCCCCTGACATTTAATTTCTGTGAGCCAAGTGACCTGTTAAGTCTGGCAGGAGTACTGTCCAGACATCTTGGTTAGAAGTAAATCAATGAATTGCTGATGTACCTGCAGCCATTGACATCAACTCTTTTAGAGACAGAAGTATAAATAAGAATTATACACAAACATTTAAAGATACAGACATATTTTAGGAGTGAAACAAGCCCAGTGGACCCACAGCAAGTGTACACAAACTTGGTGCACAGACAGAAGCATTACTAAAGGGCTCTGACGATCCAGAATCAGAGCTGGCCAGTGAGTCCTAGAAAAGCGAATATGTGGTGCAGCCTAAACTGTGACCATTTTATTGGTGGCCTAGAGTCCACAGCAGCAGGTCAGGGATGGATGCTACCAAGGCTTGCATATTTAGGAGCAGATGCTAATGTAGAGATGTACATTTTCCACAGAGCAGAACCACCAGGCCCCAGGACTTCGTGGCCCTGGGAATGTGAGCAAAGGAGTTTGTGGCAAACGAGTGGCTTGGCATTAGTATGACACAGGTACTTTCAGTATCTGTCATGAGTTCCCTGCCATTCATGGTCTTTGCTTTTCTCTGCAGTTCACCTTCTTCATTACTAGTTTGCCATAGCCCCGTAAACCAACTCTATGTCTACATTTATTTTGGCTTCAGATCTCACTGCTGAGAACTTTTTCTGCTGGTATTTCTTAGTTCAGATTTCAGAAAGGGAATCCTGTTGGCTGTGTTCACCTGTTTGTGCCAGGCTCTGTTATCAGAGCTTTCTGTTTAGTCACCAGATTCATCTTTGGGAATCAGGAATCCACTGCCAATGCTGTCATGTAGGGCCTGACTGAGGTGAAGGTTGAGGGAGGAAGTCACGTGTGATAAAGGACAGCTGCTTAATGGTTAGGGCTAGTTTAGTAAAAGCATCCAAACTTCTGCACCATGGTGTGAGAAAGGGGCATCTGGGGGACGGATTCCTTCATGCCTAAGAGATTTGAGAGGATGTAGGAATCATGATCTACCATGCTTGTGAAATGAAGATGGATTAAGCTTTCTCTATCACCCTTGTGGCTTAGGAAACCTTAGGCCCACATCAGGAGGCCTCATTCACCCCTCAACCCTGCCAGTAGCATGCAGTGGTTCCCTTATATCTCTGAGCCTCATCAAAGTTGTAACTAGACCCTTTGCAGTGTTCCGTTTACCTCTATGCCCTGACTCCACATTGCAGTCTAGCAGCAAGAGAGAGACCTGGGTGTGACAATAGTCTTCCACCTTTCTACCTTATATCTTAAAAGTTGATTTTCAATCCATCAGCCAGAATGACCCACTAGTTAGTTAGATCAAATCATTCTTTTGATCAAAACTCTCTAAGAACTTTTTATTTACAGTTAAAGTCAAAGTCCTTCGTTTGACTTAGAAAGTCTTTCATGACTTTGTTCCTTCACCTCTTCTCCAGATTCCTAAAGGTTTTTCTTCTTAACCACTTTGTATAGGAGAGAAATCTTCCAAGCACTTTATACCTCCTTCCCCAGTTTTAGTGCTATCCACAGTCCTTGAAGCTACAAAAACTGGTGTCTTTATCTATTTTCCAGTTGCCCCTGTGATAGTTAAGCTTAATTGTCCACCATCATACTTCTAGATGGATCATGAAGACTTGGCCTTGGGGTCTATATGTGGTCCTTTATCTCTTTCCCTCTAGTACCATTTCCCTGCTCTGTTTACCAGCCTTATGAACTAAGCATCTTTCGTATGCCGCATCCTTCCACCATGATGTTCCTGCCTTAGAACTAGCTGACCATGGACTGAATCATCTTATACCATGAACCAAATAAATCTCTTCTCCTTTAAATTGTGGGTGTTGAGCAATTTGTCCCACCAATAGGTAAGTCTGTTGATATAGGTAATTGGTTTTGAGAGTGGAAGTGGTGATGTGACTGTGCCTGGCTATGTGGTTTACAAACTTTTCAAATGGCTTTGCATGAGAAGTTTGGAAATGTTTGGAGAAGCAGGCTAAAGAAGCCCCAGAATGCTGTAAGTAGACCCTGAGTGGAAATTCTGGTCAGAGTTCAGAAGACCAGAATGCTGATAAGAATGTGGCCAGTAAATGCCAAGCTCATGAGATTTTGGTTGGGAATGAGGACTCTACTGGCATGGAACTAGAGGCTTGCTTACATTCTGGCAAAAATTTTTTCCACATTTTGCCTATGTCCTGAAACTTTGAGGAAGGCTGAATTTAAGGGCAGTGGATTAATTGATCTGGTGGATGAAATTTCAAGGTTGCCTAATATTCAGGCTGTGGCATGAGCATTGCTGGCTGCTTTTGGCCAGATTGACATTGAGAATCAAGAGCAAAAAGTGGAGAAGAAATGTTTTGAAAATTTATATTTTGGCCTGACTTGAAAGAAGTCATGTGGAAAGTTGGGACCAAAGGAGGTGTGGCCTCTGAAGAAATTATCACTTTCAAAAAGAAACCAAATACTTTGAACCAGGACAAGAAGCAAGACATCCTGAGGGCATCCCCAAAATCATCAAGACCTCACACATCACAGACTCAAAGTTGCAAAGGTGTAAACTTTTTAGTTGAGAAGACAGCACATGGGATACTTCTTGAGAAGGACCACCTAGGGAACTGGTTCCTCAGGGTATATTTTACTGGACTTAGCTACCCAGGCTCTCAGAGGCTGCTGCATTCATGGTCCATGGGGGCCTGGCTACTGTTCCTGCTGGCAGCAAATTCTGACATCATTCACATGATGCTGGTTTCAATAGAATGCAAGAATTCTGGAGGTCAGAACTTGAGGCTTCCACTCAAATTTCAAAGGAAGCCCTGAAGGGCCAAAGAGGCCTCAAAATGGCAGCACAAGAAGCTGTGGGAATAAAGCCAAGGGTGCAGTGGAGACCCTAGGAAGTCAGAGATGCTAAGGAACATGGAATGTCTGCTGAGGAAAACTGCAGACCATGAACATAGTCAAAGAGAAAGGTCATGTGGGCTGCAACCATCAAGGCAGTATAGATGGGGCTGCCCAAAGCCTCTGTAACTCGCAGCTTACTACTGTGTACTTTGGATACCAGAGATGGAGCTACAGTACTTGATGTTTGCCCTGTTGGGTTTTGGTCTTGCTTTGGTCCAATTCTTTTCTATCTCTCAATTTCTTTCCTTTGGAATGGGAATGTTTACTCTGCACCATTCATACTGGGAGTATGTACTTGCTTTCTTAATTTTATAAAGTTTCACAGCTAAGAGTTTGCCTTAAGCCTCAGAGACTTTTGGCTTGGACTTTTGAGAAATACTGGAACTGTTAAGACTCCGGGTAAGTGATTATTCCATTTTCAGTTGTATGCAAGAGAGATATATCATGTTAAGTGGAATCATTGTTACTTTGTTTAGTGAGACGTGTTTGTTGGGGGAATGTCAGGTTGAGAAGGGGTATGATGTGAAGGTTAAATCTAACTTCCTATTTGACTGGCTTGGGAACTGCCTAAGGGATTAGTAAAATACATTTCTGGATATGTCTGTGTAGATCATGGTGGTGTGGTCTTCAAATCTATATCTAGTTCCTTCTTCTCCTGTACTATTTCCCTGCTCTACTTCCCTGCTGCCATGAACTAAACAACTTTGTTATGCTATGCCCTTCTGCCATAACGTTCCTGCCTTGAAGCCAGTTAGACAGTGACTGAATCCTTAGAAACTATGAGCCAAATAAACTTTTAAATTGTGGATTTTATTTGATTTGTCCCAGCAATGGGAAAACTGACTAATACAATTTCCCTACCCCATCCTAGATGAGCTTCAGAAAAGCAGGAATTATTGCCTATTCACTCTGATATCTTCAGTAATCAGAACACTATCTAGCACAAATTTGTTGACTGAAAAAGTGGAAACATAAATCTGTAGATGTAGGGGAAAAACAGTAAATTATTTACCCCTCATAAGCTTTATGGCTGATACTTATAAAACAAGACAGATTAATAAGAGAAAAGTATAACAAACATATTTAATGTAAGTTTTATGTTATATGAACCTTCAGAAATGAAGAGTTGAAGAAATGGGAAAAACTTGTAGTTTTATTCTTTGGTTTGGTGAAGAGTAGACAGTTGTGTAGTAGTGTGATTGGACAGAAGAGAGTGTGCTCCGATGGTAATAAACTGGGAGATACTCAACAATGCCTGTTTTTTCAGATTCTTTTTAGTCTGTCTTCATTCTCTTCTTTCAGATATTAAGCAAGGCCCCCATCATGTGGGGGTCTTATGACCGGCTTTCAGAGGAGGAAGACCAAAGAATTCTCATACAGAAAGGTGGAACAAGGGCAGAGAATGACCTTTGTGCCTCTACTATCTTCTCAGTTTCCAACATGACATATTTTGGGGCATGTCCTACACCCCATCTCAAAAAACTGTCATTTTGGAGGGCTGTTCCCTCCTTCCATTTTGTGTGATATTGGCTGAATACATAGATTACCCTCCACTATAGAAGACATCAAGGGAGCATTGTCTTCTCCTACCCCAGAAGCCAGGCACGGCCACTCAGATCTCAGTCTGCAATTAGGATTCAGGGAAGCAAACACTGAAGGTTTTACTTCTTCGCCCACGGCCACTCCGAATTCTCAGGACGTCCCTGCTGGGCCCCACAGCCAGTCTCTGCTGCTGTTCCCTGGGCTCCAGCTTGTCTTGTGTTCCACAGCCTCTGTAGATCTTCTGCTGAACTTCTTTTCTCACGAAGAGCTAGAACAGAATTCTAGAGCTTGTAAGCAAAACCTGTAGCTGCAACAACAGGCATCATTAATTTTGGGTTCCTCAGAGGTGGCAGCCATGCTTTCCTACTTTTTCTTTGTTTTGGGTCACCTAATCAGTCTTTGGTTTATTTGAAAGATTGGTTTACATTCCATATGGAAGATCTATTGGAGAGTCTGGGGTTCGAGTTTATCATTTTTTGACTTGTTTCAGTATATGTGCTGCTGAAGCGAGCACTTGGCTTGCTTTAAAGGAGACTAGGCCTTCTTTAGTTCCTTGAGAGGAGATACCCCCTCAGGATATATCACAGCAAATTCTAGAACACCACCTACTAAGTCTTCACATTCATGGGACTGCAATCAAAGTTGGAGAACCCAAGATGGACACACTCGTCAGGCTCAACTTCCACATTGGGTGAAAGAGCAAACCGTGAGACTCCTCAGAAATTCTCCAGATTTTGGGAATAGTCCTGGAAACCTCCTTCTTACAGCTGTTAGAAGATCTTGATGCTGTCTGCTATAACACCGAGTCCTGTTCAGGTCTCAGTTCCAGCACTTCTCCTGAATTACTGGTTTATTTTTTAATGTTTTACTTTTGGAGTCTATGAATCGCGCAAATCAATTATTCTCAAAGGGACATAGTTGGCGTCTTAACAGAACAATTGTACGTACGAGTATCTTACCTTACATAAAGCTGAATATTTATTTTTTCTGACCCAATTTAAAAAACAGACCAAAATCACTGTAGAACAAATGAAAATGCCCTAATAAGTTTTCCTTTCCCTTCCAGCCGGGTGGCATCTGAAGCTGACCCTATTTTCCTCTTTGTTTTGACTGTTAGAAAGCCCAGAGCTAAGTCTGATTAAGCGACTTCTGAGAACACACAGGATCTCATAACATGCAAATTTTTACCACCCTTATACAAAGACATTTTTATTTTCATTATTTTCTCCTCATTTGAACTTCTTTATCTTTTTTGTTTCTTTTTTACGTATTATGTGCAATTTATAAACATCTTTAAGTCTTTTTTTCTAATAAAATGGAGTCTGAGTCAACAAATAGTAGAAAATTATTTGGATACTATATGTTGTTTGTAGATATTTTTCTTTTATATGCGACATCTGCACCAATTTCTTCCTTAAGCATTGTTTTCCTAGGATACTTACAGAATAAATTCCCTGACAAAACCCCTCTAATGTCATTTGTCTGTCGTACCTAGTAGTGCTGTGAGAGAGGCTGTCTGTGTGCTGATAATCTCAGTCAGTTGTGAAGAGGTTCTTCAAAGATGATCTGTTGGACATGGCAGTAGAAATAAAAAAGGAAATCGTATAAAAGAAAATAACACCAGACTCTATTGGTGAAACCCACTAGCCTCGGAGGAGAGAAGAATAAAAGACACACAGTCTAACTCTTAAAACTGCAGAAGAGCATATTCTGGTTAGGATGCAACTCCCCAGACATCTGTTGGTGACATCTACAGTCAGACATGCATCATTGGAGGGATTGTAAATTATATGGAGGACAGTTTAATGGTCTACAAAGCAGCACAACCAGCCAGCTCAGACAACATCTTCGAAATAGGGCAAGAGATTTAATTTAGGAGAGAAGAGAGAATGGTGAGATGGGTGAGCAAGGGCTGTCCAGGAAGGACCCCTTGGAGGCAATGACCTTGAACCCAGGGTTGGGATGGCGTGAAGTGGTAGTGCTCTTTGGGTATTTCAGGAAGGATTAAGTAGGAGACAATATGGGGCCATCACAGCCTAGGGAACAGAAGAGGAAATGGTCCCCTTAGAAAGAGGAAAATAATGAAGGAAACTGTGTTTCAGAGAACAAAAGCATGTTCTTCCCTCTATCCCACATTTAAGTGAAATAAATAGAACTAGTATCAACCTGTTAAGGTCAACTATAAATGCTTTCTTAAAATTATTCTAAGATACCAGCTTTCAAATTTGTTATGTTGAAGTGTTTTTATTTTCCAAATGAAGTTTATGCAGAGTTTTACGAGAATGTAAAAGTCACTGAGGGCAAGAATTTCTGTCCTGTTGTTCACTCTTATGTTCCCAGAGTCTGTCATATAGTAGACACTCAATAAATATTTGTTGAATGGATAAGCAAATGAGTAGGTAGGTAGTTGGGTCAAGAAAGATCATTACCTTTCCAGTGGATATTACAGTTCCTTAGGGAAAGAACTTTGTTTTAGGGAAATACTTTGATAAGTCACCTGGGATAGAGCAAGGAAGCAACAAGGAGACAGATTAAAGCTTCGTGTAAGTAAGTAATAATCTTAAACTTGATGGTCAAGTGGAGAGAGGTAGGCAAGAGTAGGGAAGGAGAAGGATGAAGAGGCTGAGAACGGGGCTTGTTATGAATAGTCATGACTAATACTCTAAAATGACTGGTTGTGGGGGCGCCGTGTGGCGACTCCTTGCCATTATCCCCAATTCTCCAGTAAAAATATTATCCAAACTTTTTTTGTGTGAGGTTGGCCCCTTTTCTCTTGTCTTACCAAGAGACAAGGGGCAAGTCCTTGTTTTGTGTTGGTGCCAAGAAGATTTACAAAAACAAGAGGAACAAAGAGGTTACATGGCTCAGATGGACAAATTAAGTACTGGACAGAGGTGACTGGGAAAAGCTGAGTCTCCAAGTTCAGGAAATCTTAGGGGGAGCTTTACTGCTGCCTGGGTGTAGAATGGAGTTTGAGCTGATCTTGTCTGGATGCTGAAGAACGGCTGATTCTTAGGTTCAGAAGTTCAGGTTTGTCTGTTCATCACTGACCAAATTAAATAGGCCACTTATTGAAGAAGAAAGGATTTATACAAAAATAGCTCTGAGGAGAGGGAGAGGCTTTATTTGCCTCCAATCACCAGCTCGCAGTCTCTACGTACATGCAAAGGTCTTTTCTAGTAAGGTCCAGAGGAGAAAGGGAATACAGTGAGACAACAGCCCACACTAAGCATGACTTATCTGTTTCCTGTGGAAAAGAAACTGGACCCTGACCTCCAGATACTAGCATCTATATCTTCTATTTACCGCTGGGGAGAGTGGTAGGTGATAGTTACACCCTCTGCCAAGGAAGTTTAGAGAAGGTGCTTGTTGCTAAAGAAAAAATTCAGCTTTTTAAAGTTCCGTATTGTCTTGTCAGTTACACTATAAGGGTTACATAGAGAATAGATGAAATTGCTGCTAGGGATGCAAGGAGATGCCTAAAACTCTGCTCAGTCCATAATGGGTAAGGAACAAATGGAAAAGTATCTTCAGTGAACATCCTCTTAGGCCCCAGAAGGATGTCTGAATCCTTTATGGGAGACCAGCCTGTGGAGGTGAGCTCTGAGGCCTCAGTGGAAGAAGGCCTGGGAGCCGGGGCTCTGGCTGCCTGAAAGCCAACAGCCAGCCTGCTCTCCTCTGCTCCTTTGTGAGGTTCAGCTTTCAAGTTGGCCTCTGGCAATGCATCATTTACATGTATGGAGATTATGTGGTTTACAGAACTGTGGTGACTTGCCTAACCTATTTAGATCTCGGTTTTCTATACACTGAAAAATTTAGGATCCAGAGGAAGAAAAAGCACCTACATTTTGTCACAGGTTATTTTCATATTATCTCATTTAATCCTTACAAGGACACTGTGA
>PVJO010023219.1:0-26496 GCA_004026905.1 Hystrix cristata | reverse complement strand
TTTGGAGGCCCCCCTCACTTCACAGCTGCTTGGAGGGTTCTTACTGTTTCCTGCCAAGTTCAGGTCTGTAACTTTTCTGGAGGGGGTAGGAGGTGCCTGCGGTGGCCCAATCACTTTCACCCACATTCCTTCTCTGTCTGGTTTAGGAAGCTTCTCCTTCCGGACCGTGCTCCCCACAGATGTAAGCCTGACCTGTGTCCCTCTTCCCTGCCCCACTCATCCATGCTCCCCATGTTCACTTTCTCCTTTCCCATCGTTCTTCCGCCTACTCAAATCCATTTCTGGTTCTACTGCTGTAGGATTTCACCCTTCTTCTTACGGCTGATAATACTGATTGCTCTTTTATTCCTGGGTCCCTTTCCTGGTTTTTCGGTTCCTTCCTCTGGCAGCTGCGTGGCAGGCTCACCATTAAGGGCTGAAGTTCCTCTGACCTGGCTCCAGACTCTCCTCTCCATGCTGCTCCCTGCCTCTCCTCAGGACTCCACTAACTTGTCCATACCCAAGACTTCAAGCTAGCACTATTTGGACCATTCATCTCTTACATAACTGCGCTCCAGCTCTGTCTAGCCAACACCAATTTAGCATCTCTTTTGAGCATCCGCAAAGACTTCAGCATCCAAACAACTGCTCTCAGAATTTTTCCACTCTAGCCTGCTCCTCTCCTAAGATTCCCATCTTGGTGAACCAACGCCCACATCTGTCCTTGGCCACAAAGCAGAAACTTATGCGTTTTCCTTGATAACTCCTTCTCCTTTTCTCCTCCACCTAACCCATCTCTTACATGTACAAATTCTGCACACGAGGCCCCAGAATGGTCCTTGAATCCTTTCAATTACTATTTCTAGGACCGTTACTCTGCCTACATCAAGCCTTCATCTCTTGCCACCTAGATTGCTCCTACATCCTCCTGCCTCCTTCCTGTGAGAAGTCTTTTTAAAATGCCATTCTGAGCACGCCACCCCCTTTGCTGAGCACACCAGCATCTTCTCTTTGCACTTAAGATAAAAAGATTTCCAAGATGGCCAGTATGGCTTTTTAAATTTTTGTCGCTTTACCAGTCTTCTCAATTTAATCTCACAGCTCCTACTTCCTTGCTGTTCCAGCAAACCTGGCTGTGCCTCAATTTCTCCCACCTCTCCCACCGTCTCTCATCACAGGACTCTTGCATACCAACTTACCTTTTCAGAAATGCTGTCTGCCTAGTCAAACCTATTGTCAACTCAAGTGGCAGATTCTCGATGAAAAGCTTTCCTGGCCATACTAATTGTATCAATTAGTTTTATAATACTATATATCCTTATCATTTTGCAGTACAACAGTGATAATTTCCTTTTTAAGATTCTTCTCTCTTTCATACGACACTGATGAAGTCTGTAAATTCCTTTGTATTTGTTGCTGCTAGAGAAGCACTCTAACCACTGAGCTAAATCCCCAGCCAAGTATTCATTATTAAAGTAACATATCTCTGTGAATGTAACTATTTTTTTAGGAAACCACAGGAAAATGCTCAAAGAGAGAACCAAATCACCTTTCATTCTACAGTGAAAGGATGAACCACTGTTAAAATACTTTGGCATGCATCTTCCCAGGTTTGTCATGTTATTTTCTCTCTCCCTCATATAGTTCCTGAGTGGACTCTTTCTATATGTACTTGTTTCTTGCTTCTTTCTTAATGATACATTGTGAACATTTTTCCATCTTGTTGAGAATTCCGGGAACACCTGGCATTTAAAGCCCTAACATGTATTCTGCCGCAGGGGTGGTAGCAATTTAAATGCCTCTCCCCCATTGATGGAGGTTCCGGGGTTTGTCAGTAATGGCTTCTACGACATTCGCACGCGTTGTGGGACCTCAGAGGGAAATCAGGTAATTCAGAGGATCTGGGAGGAGGTGCGTTTTGGAGACACGGAAGGCAGCTGTCCTAGGGAGCTGAGCTGAAAAGAACATTTCTTTGAGGGTGGCGACAGGGCCTCGGGCAGGTGTCCTTAGAAGGGAA
Organism: Hystrix cristata; assembly: GCA_004026905.1. Taxonomy (NCBI): domain Eukaryota; kingdom Metazoa; phylum Chordata; class Mammalia; order Rodentia; family Hystricidae; genus Hystrix; species Hystrix cristata. The sequence goes on along the minus strand of PVJO010023219.1, from coordinate 24,500 downwards.
CATCCCGTTGGTCGAGGCAGGGGCTCTGACTCTCAGGTGTGTGCCCGGCAGGTCCGCCTGCTCGCCCGGCGGGCCTGGCCCGGCGCAGCGCCGGACCGTCAGTCCCCGAGGCCAAGCGCCCAGTAGGAGCGCTCCGACTAGCGGGACGCCGCCGGCCAGACGCGGCGAGTCCCGACCACGCGCCGCCACGTGCCAACGAGGCCCCGCCCCTCTAGCTCCCGGCCACGCCCCTCGCCCTCCGCAGGCGCAGGTTTAGCGGCGGCTCCGACTACGTCTCCGCGCGACCTCCAGACGCCCTCGCTGCCCGAGAGCGTGGCCACGCCCCCATGCGGCGGGCCCAGCCCCCGCAATCCGGGCCCCCGGCCGCCCCGCCCCGAGGGCCGCTGGGGCGGCGAGGGGGCGGAGCCTGCGCGATGACGTGGGCGGGCGTGCGCGGTGACGGCCCGCGTCCCTGTTACTCAGCGGAGCGGCCGAGCCCGGACGACGCGGCCCGGAGCGCGGAGCCGCGAGCAGCGCTGGGTAACGGCCGCGGCGACCGTCCTGACGGCGCCCGCGCCCCTGGCGGCCTTCCGCGTCGCCGCTTGCTGCGCGGCCGGGTGAGTGCGGCGGGCGCCGGGCGCTGGGGCGGGGGCGACGGGCCCGTCGTGTTGATGTTATTGTGCGGCCGCCGCCTTCTTCTCAGCCGTGACCCCTCCGGGTGGGGGCGGCGCGCGGCGCGCGGCGGGCGGGCGGGGGCGCGGGAACAATAGCGGCCCGGGCGGGGGCCGGGGGCGTGGGACGCGGGACCCCAGCCGCCGCCCCAGCCCCGCGCCCGCCCCGCGCGGGTCCCGCTTCCACGTCGCGAGGAGAAAATGGAGCGGGTGGGTGGCAAGTTGTGAACACTGTGGCGAAGGTCGGGACCGCGCTCGCGTCCCCGGGTCCCCACGCCCGCGCGGCGCCCTCGGGGACCGCGTCTGGCTCTCGGAGGCTCCTTTGTGCGGACGCGGGCGGCGGCAGCGCGTGGAGGCTGCGGGGACCCGGCCCGGCTGCGGGGTGCGTGTCCCGCTCGCCGGGCCGCGAGGTCAGTAGCGCGCCTTTCTAGACTCGGGGGTCACTGGCCGTGACCTTCTGACTCTTTCAGCCCACCCTGCCATCTTTTTGTCTTGCATTTGGGTTCCCGATCCAGAGGTGGCAGAACCAAGTCCTTTTCAAAGTATGGTGATGAACGCCCTGTCTTTTTATTTCCGAAGTTCCCCGTACTATCTTTACTGTAAATTTAGTAATCTGTTCACTGCGCGGCATCGGACAGTGTCCAGTGGTCACTACTTTTACCTCTGAAAATCAGTGATGTTCCCAGTAGGATTCTGGCGCGTCAGCCCATTGTGTTTTGAGATAAGCATCCGGCATGTACCTTGACAATGAGAATATCTGTTTATTTCATTCATTCATTCGGCAGCGGTTCGGTACTGTGTCCAGTAGGAGAGATTTGAAGGTAAAGAGAAATATCCTTAAATGGAAGAGGCTACTTTAATTGAAATGTAATAGATGTGACTTTAAATGAGATGATTATATAAGGGATATGTCTTAAGGAAGGTAGAGTTGTGTACTCTGGCTCATTTTTCTGTTTTTTTAGCAGTGTATCTGGAACTTTAGGAACAATTTTGTATTAGGAAGTGAGAGTTAGATTTGGTTTAAAGGTACAGTAGCTTTTATTTCTAAATGTATTTGTTCCAGTCTGGCAGTTACCTGTGTGGTTACCCTGTATTCCCCTGCTAGGGTTACCCATAACCCTAGGAGGTCAACTGCTCTGATCGAAACGTGTTCAGTGAGGCACTGGACAAAGCGAGCAATCAAAATGGGACTTCTTGAGGACAGGCCTGGCTTGCGGCTTACTCATCACACAGCCTGGAGTATAGTAAGTGTTTGGGAGAAGTTGGATTGAGGAAAATTTTATAATCGATAATACTTAAAATCGAGCATTTAGAGAAAACGTTCTCCATGGCGTTTTGGACACTTGATGCAGACCGTCACTTCCAGATGGCTGACTGATCAGTTCATATGGTACATTATCTGTTGTGACAACAGTGCTTTTGAATCACTTCAGTGTCAGTTTTCTTCCTGTCATTTCTAGGCTACCTACTATTCTAAAGCAAAATGTTGTCTAAGTGTCATTAGTATGATTAATAAAGTAGGGTAGGTTGTGAGGCATGTGTTTATTTATGTATAAACAGTTGAGTATCCCTGATCTGAGAATTAAACTGCTCCAAAGTCTGAACCACTTCTGGTCCTAAGCATTGTAGAAAAGTGATACTCATCCTGTGTGTAGGTGGGCACGCACAAACTCATACAGTATTTTCGTATGATGGCATTTATTTTGTGAATATTATTTGAAAGGTTTTGGTAACTCCTTTGTTTTAACTAGAGAAGTAGAACAAAAGAAACAACCTGCATAGATGTTTTACTAGAAATACTAAATTTATAATAACATTTTACAAGTGCTTATTAGAAACATTAAGTCATGTGCTGATACTATCAGTAAAGTATATGGGCCTGAAACTCAGTAATATCTATTTATTTAAGTTACATTGCTTTTCCAGCTCACTATTTAATATGAGTTAGCTTTTGTTTTGGATACGGAAGAATTCAAAGTGAACTTACTTGATCTAAAGTAGAAATGAACAAATAAGAAAATTAATGCCCTGTTAAGTGCTGGAAGTCTTCAAACACCAAACTTTAATTGCTTTACCTAGTTAAGATATGTTGGATTTCAGTAAGGGTTGCTGATTAAAACAAAAAACAAAAAAAACCCCAACTTTAGTGGTAGCTCATAGTCTATGTTCAGAACCACAGTTATTGTTTACCACATTCTGTTCATTTTTAAAATAACAGCTTTATTGAGATTTATGTATCATAAAATTCACCCTTGTGTACATTTCAATGGTTTTTAGTACATTCACAAAGTTACGCATTGATCACCACTGTCTAGTTCCAGAACCTTGTCATCACCCCACGAAGAAACTCATACCCTTTAGCAGTCATTCCACATTCCACTCTGAATTATGTTGTAGAGGAGAGAATAGATTCTGTTAGGAAATGTATTTCTCAAATGAGTTTGAAAAGGTCTGTCTTTAAATATCCTGGGAGAATGGGAAACTATGTTCTTTGTATTACTTTAGATCCTGAGAGAAAGGCCACTTGGAAACTAGTATAAGAATAAACTGTATGAAAATTAGTAAAGTTTGAATTATAACTGTTTGTTCTGTGCCTAATATGGAGATAACCTTGTGAAGATACTGATGCTCAGTGAAACAAATTAATTTGTTGTTAAATAACTAGTCCATAACTATCCTAGTGGTATTTAAGAGATTGGTGAATAGGACCCTACTTCTAGTTGGTTTGCTTTGGCAGGGACTTGAGTTTTGACATATTGAATCATCTACATGGTTGAGATGCTTTGTTGCACCTGTAGAAGTATAAAATATTAAGACGCCAGCTCTCTCAGTCTCTGGTCAGGACAGTGGTATGGCAGTAGCCCGTCTGATTCATGTAGTGCAAGGAAGTCATTATAACCACATAGCTTTAGATGTGAATCATTTGCCTATTTCATTTAGCTGTGATGCTTATTGTCTTAGTCATGAGCTCTTTACCTGAACGTCTTAGAAGTTTTACATTCTTGCTGTAATACAGGTTACTTTTAACGTTGACTTTAAAAAGGAGTTCTCATTCAAGAGAATTTATTGTCTAAAAAGTGACGGAAATATTGAAATAAGAGTTATTCTGTCATTCAGGGCAGTAGTGGAACTCAAGCATTCCAGGCATCAGACCTGTGTTCACTCTGGGCTTTATCATCAACAAGCTCTGGAGCCTTAGGCAAGTTGCTTAACTGTTTTGGTTTAGAACTGTAAATGGAGGCTGTCAGAACTCTTTCTTTTATAGAAGGCTGTTCCCCAGGGATGTGGTTTTTTTCTCTTTTTAACCAAATGTTTATAAAGAGACTGCGTTGCGTGATTATCTGGACCTCCAGTCAGTAACAGCAGTCAAGGGGCTGCTCAGTGGTAAAATGCCTGTTCAAGGCCACGAGCAGGGTCCCCAGCACTGGGACAGGGCTAGGGGTGGCAATCAGAATTACCTTTGTTTTTCAGAAGCACAGAAAATCGTTACTCTTTTTCTCTAATGTCTGGACTTATAAAACAAAAAATTTCCCCATAAGCTGGAGATTACGTTAATGGTAGATTTTAATCATTAGGAGCACTGTGTCTTCTGATGAGACTAACTCAGTGACATTTTCTCGGAGACTCTGTGGAAGATGTGCAAGTGAAGAAGAGTTCATTAGCCTCAAGAAGCTTATGGTCACGGATGGGACTTAAGGCGTATCTAAACAGTGATTTGTTTTCTCTTAAATGACGTATGAGGGGGCTTCTCCCAAACAAAAAGCCTACTGCAAATCTCTAGATGGGCCAGAGAAATCTGTTTTTTAAAATTGTGTATGTGTATGTGTGTGTAAGGCCTTTTAGTGAATTTACTAGCTGCCATTCTTTTTCAAAGTGGTGCGTAATATTACAGATATAGCAGATATCTGTGTTTCCTGTTATCCTTTAGTAGTACATCAGATTTGATTAAAATCTGCCATACTTTAGAAGCTAGAGAACTCAAACCTAGAGATGACTAGCATGGGCTTTAGGGCTAGCCCTGAGTTCTAGTCCATGCTCCACATGTAGTTAATTATGTGGTATAAGCTCATTCAGGCTATAAAATGTATTTGACTTATTTGTCAAATGAGATCAGTAATAAATAGCACAGCACCTTATAAGGCTGTGACAGTTTAAACAAGGTACTGCATATAAAGTGCCTGGGACTGAGGTGCCTGGATGGTAGATAGAAAGAAGCATTCAGGACATTTTAGTTATTTTCACATATTTTTAGCTTGAAACAAATGCAAAATGCCAGTGAACTTAAAGTCATTTTGATGCTTAGTGCATATTCTAATTCTTCAGAACACATTAGTTGTTTTCCCTCTGCTTCTCTGGCAGGGGTGGGGAGTTACTATAATGTGATCATCTCATCTAATCTGAATTAACTGAGGTTATTTGTGTTAACATTTGGACTCATAATCATTTTTTAAAATTTGAAACCATTCCAAAAACATATATTGAAGGGAAAGTATTGGCCACCTTCTCCAATATAACTTTTCTTTCACTACCCTTTTTTTTTTTTTTTAAACCCTTTTTCCCCAGCAGAGAATTGCCTAAGCATTCCTAGGTTTGTTTTGATAGATAGCTAAAGGAATGGGAATTCAGGAGCTGGGAGTAGCTTTATTATGTAATTCATTTGAAGAAAATGGAGAATTGAACCCAGGGCCTTGTCCTTGCTAGGCAGACACTGCACCACTGAGCTATGTCCTCACCAGTCATATCTTTTAATTTTAATTTTACTGGGATTTTGTCAAGGAACTGTTTTGTTACTGGGATTTTTGTTGATGAACTGTAGCCACTATAGTTCATTAAGCATTTTTTAGAAATTCTGAGTTTTTGATTAGTTTCTGTAGTACATTTCTTTTCTTTTTTTTTCTTTTTGGTGTTAGGGATCGAACTCAGGGCCTTGTGCTTGCAAGTCAGGCACTCTAACCTTTGAGCTAAATCCCTAACCCTGTTGTACGTTTCTTGATCCTTGAGGAAAGGAGCTATAAGGTGATGACACCGCTTTTCACATTGCACTGTATATTGAGAAACCACTCTGCCACTCAAGGCAGTGATATGGGAAACTGATTTCTACACTGAAATCTAAGTAATCTCTACCTTCAGTTACCTGGTTATAAGTTGATAGGCGGTAAGGACAAATGTAAATGCATGATATCTAGCAAGGAAGCAAATCGTTAGTCATTTTATTAGGAATTTCTTTTGCCATTGGGATACTTGGGGACTTCCAAATCTTAGCATCTCTTGCCCTGCTTTTAAAAATAACACTTTGATAAACTGCAGAAAGCAAAATGTCTTTCCTAAATTCTGGTTGTCATTGAGAGTGGCAAAGTAAAAGTATGAGAAGTAGATTGTGGCAAAGAGCTACTCAGATACCAACTGGAGTCCTCAAACGTGTGTGGGGGTTCTGAAAATTTAAGGCTAGCTTTGTGCTGGGAGTTCTTTCTTAGGTAGAGTCTTTGTCTAACAGTGAGAAATACAGGCTTCACTGGTTCCTGGTGCTGAGACACACACACACACACACACACACACACACACACGTATTTTTGAGGACACTAGATGCCGCCTGCTTTGATTGGCAGGAGGCATCAAAAACATTGGGAAATTGCTATTTACTAAAAGTTGTTACTGGGATAGAAAGTTGCCATTCCTTGCTCCAGAGAGGGTGGCTCTTGAGTCAGATGCTGCTTGAGTCAACCAAAGTTGAGATGAACGGTACTGCTAGATTTCCCTGTGACTTGAGAGAGGGTCATTTTTTAGTCAAGAAACAAAACTCAAAGCATCTAGTTTTGTCCATCTGGTATTGAGAATTTAAAATTTTATTTACATTTTATTTTCATTTGGAGTAAGTACTGTATTCACTTTGATTCAGAATTCCAAAGATTTAAAAAGAGATACAGTAAAGAGTTTCCTTTTCGCTCTTTGTAGCCACCAGTTCCTCCACTGGGAAACTGTGTTTAGAGTGAAAGATTCACTCTAAACACAGTTTCCCAGTGATAGTTTGTATTTGCACAAGCAACACAACTGTGTAATTCCTTGTCCTAGGCCTATATGTATTTCAGAATTAATTTTTGTTTTTGCAATTGTAGTAAGATAGTTACCCAAAATCCTTAACAGGGAATTGTAATACCCTATAATCAGAAACAATAATTGTGTATTGATAGCATAAATAGTGCAAGAAGTGGGATGGATAGAGATTATAAAGTCATTTTTGGCAGTTCCTGTCAGATTTGGCTGCCAAATATGTTTGTACTAAACTTATTTTAAAAAATCTTGATTTTGAATGGATTTTGCTCACGTTTGTAATGTGTACTCCCTGCCTCCTCACCCATCCGAGTTGTTGCATACTATGTACACTGCTCATTGTCTTTATTCTTAATATAGTTTAGAGATTATTTCCTGTTATACACTGTAAAAAGCATATTTCCTTCTCCCCACTCCTCATCTCTTTCTCTTTAAATTTCCTGGTGTTCTGTTTGTCTTAATGTGTTGGGGCTGGTATAACAAAATACTATAGCCTGGGTGATTTAAACAACAGAAATGTATTTCTCACAGTTCTGGAAGCTGGGAAGCTGAAAACCAGGATACTGACCAGCTTGGTTACCTGGTGAGGGCCTCTTCCTCATTTGACCAACTCAGTTCCCTAGTTAGGACCTAATCATTTGTAGACCCCTTGCCTTCTCCTTGCATCTTCACATGGCCACAGAGAGCTCTGGTGTCGTCCTCCTCTTATTTGGACACTAATCCATCATGTGGCCCCATCCTTGTGATCTTTTGGAAACCTTGTTACCTCCCAAAGCTCACACCTCTGAATACCTTCACATTGGATATTAGGGCTTCAACATATGCATGGGGTAGGGGCATACACATTCAGTTCTTAACACCACTGTGTAGATGTACCATTTAATTAACCAGCTCCTTTTTATCTACATTTAAATTGTTTTGACTCTCTTGCTGTCAAAAGCCATAGTGTAGTGGATTACCTTGTGTATGCATTATTTCACACTTGTATAGAAATATATGGGATACATTTCTAGAGGTGCACTTGCCAGGGCAGAGCATATGTGCATTTGTAGTTTGCTATATATTGCTAAAGTGCAGCCTATAGAGGTTGTGCAGCTTGCACCCTGGTTTTTTTGTTTTGTTTTTATTTTGGTTTTTTGAGACAGGGTCTCCCTATGTATTTCAGGCTGGCCTTGAACTAGCAGTGATCTTCCTACCTCAGCCTCCTGGATTCTGCCACTTGGATTATAGGCATGTGCCACCACGCCTGCCTCTCACAGCACTAAGGACACTGCTTTTTTCTTGTTTGCTGTTATGACTGAGCTAAATAGAACATCCCTGACGGGCTAATTGTATTTTCTTTCTTGTGAGCTACTTGTGTCCTTGCCTATTTTTCTATTGCTTTGTTGCTTGTCTTCATAAATTGTAGTATTTATTTTTACATGAGGGGAATTGGTTCTGAGCTATTTTTGGAGATTTTTTTTTTCCCCTAATTTTCATTTGCTTTTCCTACTGCAAGAGGATGTGGATGGGCCCAACCTTGTTTTTTTCACTAGGTGATCATCCATTTGTGTCAACATTATTTAATAAACAATCCATCTTTGTCTTACATTTTAAAAATACCACCTTTATCACTTACTGTATTTTCATGTGTATTCAGGACCATTTCTGTTCCATTGATTCATCCATTTGGGAACAAAGCCATCTTGTTTTAATTATGTGTTGTTTAAACTATGCTTTCTGTTGGGGTTAATTCCTTTTTATCTCTTTTTCAGATTTTCTCTTCTTGCCTTTTATCTTGTTTATTTTGTGTGAACTTTTAGAATCAGCTCATCCAGTCTAGTCCATATACCTTCTGTGCCAGTGTTGTTGCCATTTCTGTTGTGTATCACTTTATTTTTTCCATTATTGTGGTAAAATTTACATACAGTAAGCTGCACAAACATTATACTTGTACAGCCTAACAAAAGTTTACTTACACACACACACACACACACACACACACACACAGTGGTGTAACCCTCAGGTCAAGACTTAGAATATTTGCATTACTGAGAGAGTTTTCCCATATCCTTTCAAGTTGGTAGTTTGTCCATTTGTCCCTGACTGTGTTTGACTTCAATTAATAGATTGAGTTTGGCTTTAGGATTTTTTTTTTTTTTTGTATATGTATGAGACTTTACAGGTTTATGGTATTATAGAAATCTTAACCTTTTTGTTGGAGTTTCTTTTTTGGATACCTGAGCATTTAAAATTTTTTTCCTTTTTCCTATTTTAAAGTTTGCTATGTTTAAGTTTTTAGTGTCATACATTTTTCTCGCTATTTAAAATAGCTTCCTTTCCATCTTTTTATTCTCTGTATAAGAAAGCTGTTTATTTTATGTATTAGTTAATATTTTCTGTATTAAATTATAAGCCTCCCTTTCAATTTGTTTCACCAGCGAGCTTTTTATTTTTTAGGTATAAATCATGCCAACTTTTTTGTTTCCTTTTTACCCCATCCCCAACTTTTATACCTGTTTTTTCTCTTTTAGATATTGATTACCATAATTTAAAAAGTTTACAGTTTCCTTCTGTAATATGTAAAACAAGAACTATAGTATCTATGTATTTGAATATTTAAAGGATATGTATAATAGTGAAATGGGGTGAGATTATTGTTATTAGAGCTCTAAGATTATTAGGCAGATCTAATAATCTTATTAGATTAGAGTAATTACTCTTATTAGAGTAATTAGAGTATTGTGAAATTTTCTTTCTAAAGCTAATGTAAATAGATTTGAAATAAACCATCTTAAATGGACAAGTTGGTGGTCAGTTGATGTGGAATGCAGGATTACTAATGAATTTCCTTGTGTCTTACTTGATAACATATTTAGACTGCTTTCTATAGTAGCAGAACTCAGAGACAGTTTCCAGAAATACAGTTTAGTGTTATGGCTTGTGTCTAGATACTCCCCCAAAGACTCATGCTGTCATAAGTGGGACTGTTCAGAGATGGCTGGATCTAGTATGTGATGCTGGGATTTATGATTACTAAATTAGTCCACTGATTGGTTTTGCTGGTTGTGTATGTTGATAATGGGAAGACCCACCATGGGTGTGAGTGCTACCCTGTGTAACCTAGATAGAATGTAAGCGACGGAGAAAGGACTGCTGCTATCACTGCTGTGCTGCCTTCTTCTGCCTGCCCTGCCATGGACTGTTTCTCCTTTGCCATGCCCCTCTGCCATGCCACCCTGCCTTGGAGCCAACCAACTATGGACTGAGACCTCTATAAACTGAGTTGAAATAAACCTTTTCTCTAATTTTGGGTGTGGAATATTTTGGCTCAGCAACGAAAGAAATAACTAAGACACTTAAATCTGCTGCCAGGGAGCATACAGCCAAGTTAAAGGTCAAGATCTGCAAAACTGAGAAGTGAGTGTGAAAAGAATGTGTCAATACTTAGAAAGTGATCTTGACAAAATTCAGCAAGTCATAAAAACATGGAGGTAGGGGAGGGAGAGGGAGTGTCAGTGACCCTGAGTTTGATGTAGCTTATCTTTATGAAATTCTGTGGTACTTGGTTGAAGATACTTGGCTATAATTCAGTAGAAAGCTCATTGATTAGTGGAGACTATGTATTTTCTGTCTTTCCTCTTTCCCTTGCCCCCTAAAAAAGCTGAAGCAGTTCACTACTCAGGGACCCACAAATTGTTGAGTAAAGTGGCAACAAAAAATTAGAATCCAGGGAAACAAGAATCTAGAATATCCTAATGACATAATAGCTAATATTTATCCAGTGCTTAATCATATTCCAGGCACTCTTCTGGTATTTTACATGTGTTGTTCAAATGTCCCATGATGACCCTAGGCACCATCATTCCAGATGAGGAAACACAAAGAGATTTCGTAGGAAGCTGTTGGTGATCTTGATGAACAGTTTTCTTAGAGTGAGAAGAAAGCCAAATTGAAGTTGGTTGAAAAACAGTGAATGCATTTTTTATTTCTGAAGAAAAAGGAGCAAGTGCAGATAATGGTGAATGTGGACAACTTTTTCTAGATAGTTTTGAAGTGGGTGAGTAAAGGAAAACCTGGGGTCCAGACAACGAGGGAAAGAGGATGTGCAGGAAAGGGGTTGCAGGGAAGAGGCACTTTGGTCCTTGTCAGAAGAAGAATCCTTCCAGGGAGGTTCGGTGATTAGAAAATGGAAGTGTACACTGCTGGCCTTCATCTCTTGTGGCTTCTGTTTTCTCAGTGATACAGGAGGTTCACTTGCACAGAGAGGCATGGGAGTGTGGGGAGTTTGAAGCAGTTTGCCAAGAAGTATTGATTGTTCACTTAAGGTTTGAAATCTTGAATTTAAAGTGGTATCAGTCTGCATTCGTGATTGTTTCTAGCATTATTTAACTGGTTAGATGTGAGTACAGATAAGGCCAATAGTTGGATTTATCCAGAGTGAGGCTTGCCAGGGTGTAAGTCAACATCATCCAGAGAAATGGCAGTAGGAGCTATAGATGGATAGATAGTCTCCCTGAGATTACAAGGAATTGCGAGGGTTGCAAATCTGAAATCTGTGGAGCAGACAGGCAGGAAACTCTTGGACCAAGCTAATGCTGTGGTCTTGAAGCAGAATTTCATCTTCCTCAGAGAAACCTGTTTTCACTCTTAAAGACTTTCAACTGCTTAGATGAGGCCTGACCACATTATCATTATAAAGGATAATCTTTCTGTACTTTAAAGTCAATTGACTATAGATATTCACCACATCTAACAAACATCTTCATAGCATCACCTATGGATTTGTGTTCAGTATAATGACTGCATGCTACAGTGTAGCCAAGTTGAATCAAAACTAACCATAGCATCAGGTCAGTTAAGGAGAAGTGGACAGGGGAAAAGAGAATGCTTAGAGAAGCTGAAAGGTAATGCTTAGAAAAGTAATAATGAATCATAGCACCTAACATGGACAGGAAAGGAGATGAAGTGAGAATACATAGTACAGACAGGTAGTAACAAGGTAGTGGAATTGTCAGAATTACTGTAGGGGACTGGAGGGTAAGTGAATTTGGGATTGGATGTCATAATCAGAGGGTGGTGCCTGAGAGAGAGATTTCACAAGGGTAATAGTTCCTGTCATTGATAATGCCCATGATGCTTTTGGTGGAAATGAAGGACAAATCTGCATGTGAGGAGGTGAAGGAATTGGAGTGGGGCTGGGATGTAGCTCAGGTTAGATTGTTTGCCTAACATGTGTAATGCCCTGTGTTTGATCCCCCACTCCTGCCCCTAAACACAGAAGGAGGGAGAGAGGGAATGAGAATAATTGAAAGGGTCTGTCTGCATGAATGGGGAAGTCAGCAGATGATGATGGGAGTTAAGGATATATACTGTGAACCAGGTGCTAATGTCTCGAGGAGTGAGGGAGAATTGGAGGGAGGATAGATGACAATAAGAAAAAATAAACATGGTATAAATGGCTGTTTGCTTTCTAAAAATTGGCACTTTCCACAGATGTCTGTCAGGTCCACCATCCTCTGCTTTACTAGAAAGGACCAAGTGAAGCCATTAGGGAGGCTGGGGAATTGGGTAAAATGGAGGATGAATATAGCCTCGTGAGAATGGCAATTCAGGAAGAGTTGGACTTTGCCTATAACTGTTGCGGGATTGGGGTGCAGTGAGATTAGTCCCCAAGATAGGAGAGAGTGGTTCTAGATTCTGGTGTTATTGGACTGTATGGCAGTGCTTTTCACTTTGCTGATCATGACCCATTAGTGGGTTATAGGATGAATGTAGGAGATCATACTTGTGTTATACCTTTAAATGAAATTAAGTAGGAAGTATCAGAGTATATGGCAAGTAATAAGGAGCTAAAATTTTTTTAAGAGTTTTATTGTGGTATAACTCATTTACCATTACAGTTCACCCATTTGAAGTGTACAATTCAAGGGCTTTTCAAAACAAAGATTCATGTAGCCATCACCACAATTTAACCTTAGAGCATGTTTGTTACTCCCTAGAAAGGTACCCCCATGCTCATCATCAGTCACTCTCCCTTTCCCCAATACTCACCTCCCCCTTCCCGGGCAACCACTTAATCTCTTCTGCATAGATTTGCATGTTCTGGATAGTTTCTGTTAGTTATATTGTACAATATATAGTCTTTTGTGATTGTCTTATTGTACTTATTGTAAGGTTTTCGAGATTCACTGGTCATGTAGCATGTATCAGTTCTTTTTTATTGCCTCATATTTCATTATGCAGGTATTCCACATTTTATTTATCTACTCTTCAGTTGATAGACAGTTTGGTAGTTTCCACTTTTTGGGTAAAGGAAGTCATGCTGTCATAAACATTCATTGTACTATACTTTTTTTTTTCTTTTGATGCCAGGGATCGAACTCAGGGCCTTGTGCTTGCTAGGCAAGTGCTCTAACCACTGAGCTAAATCCCCAGCCCTTGTCATAAACATTCATGCACAAATTTTTGTGTGTTATATTTTTTCAGTTCTCTTTGTTATATACTCAGGAGTGAAATTGCTGGGTCATATGGGTAACTCCATGTTTAACTTTTTGAGGAACTACCAAGCCATTTTCTCAAACTGGCAGTAGCATTTAACATATACACCAGGAAGGTGCAAAGGTTCCCATTTCTCCACATCCTACTCAAGCTTGTTATTGTCCGTCTTGAGTGGTATTGATTTGCATTTCCCCAGTAGGTAATGATATTGAATATTTTCTCATGTGCTTATTGGCCATTTGTATATCTTCTTGGAAGAAATATTTATTCGGATCTTTTACCTATTTAAAAAAAATTTATGTATTAAGTTGTAAGAATTCTTTGTTTTACGTACAAATCTCTTGACAGATGTGTGATTGTATTTCCTCCTGTTTTGAGGGCTTTTTACTTTCTTGATGGTATTGTTCATAGCACAAAAGGTTTTAATTTTAATGGAATCAAATTTATCTTTTTTATCTATTAATCTAGTTTAGCTATGTTTGATGGTGCTTTTGGTATCTTATGTAAGAAACCATTGTCTAACTCAAAAGTCATGACAATTAGGCATATGTTTTCTTACAAGTTTAATCCTTTTGCTTTTATAGTTAAATCTGTGACCCATTTTGAGTTCCTTTGTGTGTGTGTTATGTTATGAGGAAGGGGGTCAGACTTTATTTTTTTACATGTGGATATGCAGTTGTTCTAGCACCATTTGTTGAAAAACACTATTCTTAATGGTCTTGGCATTCTTATTTTTTTAAAAAAAATACTTATTTCTTGACTGTTGATTCTATTTTTATGCGAGCCACATTGCATTGATTGCTGGACCTCAGAAATGTCTTTTTGGAAATTGTTTCGTTTAAGTGTGTGAGTGTACTTAGAGAAACATATACACAGAGGTATATATGTGATGGGTTATGGTGTAAAATCTTGGAAAACCTGTGATTCGAAGTATGGTGGCTCCCTGAAGCAGTTCATTCTCTTAGTGATGTAATGGGGTGTCTCCCTCATAGGGAGCCAGCAGATAAGGCAGGTAAGGCCTGACTGTGGTGTATGAATTCCTTTTGGATTAGATGACTGATTTCTCTTACTTTAATAGGTAAAATGTTCTTTTCAGGTGCATGTGGACTTAAGGAGGGCTTAGAACAGCTGCGGGAACTCCTAAGCGAGCAGTGAGAGAGGAATGTAAGAGCAAGCATTATGGAATGATGTATGATTTGAAGTTAGGGCTTTACACTGAGTCTTTGTGGTTTTTCTTTAAAAAACAAAAAAAAAAAAAAACCACAAATCTTGTTTGATATATTAAGCATGTCTGTGTGGGATGACTTTATTATCTGGGTCCTATAGGGTCTGATTCTATAGGTTTTGTATCACTTATGTATTCTGGTCTTGTAGCCTGGATTTTTTTGTTAAGACATTATATATGAAAATGAGGGTTTGGGAATTTAGCTCACTGGTTAGAATGCTTGCTCAGGAAGCACAAGGCCCTGAGTTCGATTCCCGGCTCAAAAAAAAAAATGATATAAAGAGATCATTTAATATTTGAGAATATTTCCTTTCAGAGAGGAGTTTTGTTTACTTTGGCAGGAAGCTAGGTAGTGGCACTGGTGGACCCAGATCATCTTAATCCAGTCAGAAACTAAGATATTTTAAAACAAGGCTCTGGAAGTCTGGAAAGGCTGACCTGTTTTCTGTTTTATTACTTCTAGAATATGACCCTTAGGAGGCCCAACATGAAGCCAGGGGTGTTATCAGCCCATTTCCCCTCTCCCACACATTCTTGGGAGATATTCAGTCCTCCTTAGCCTAGTAAATCTGTTGGAAGTTCAGGTTCATCTCAGCAGCTACCTTTCAGGGATTGGCACATGCCCCTGGGAGAAAATGACTCCAGGTGCCAGGGTCACCGCTGAGGATTTCTTTACACTTCTGGAGCTTGGTGTCCACACTGTTTTTCTGCCTTGTTAGTGCACTGATGCCTTCTAAGAGGTTTTTTTTGTTTTTGTTTTTCTGATTTTTTTCTGGGACCTTAGGATGGTGTCCAATTTTCTTGTTGCACTCAGTAAGAGAGTAGGTTTGAATTACCTAGTTCAACATTGTAAGGAAAGTAATTTGATAACTTTGTGTCATAAGATTTCCTATTTGAAATTTTAATATGTGGTGTTAACTTTTCCTCAGGGTGACATTTTGGGTGTCAGTTTCTATACATTATAGCAGTTATCAGAAAAAGAGGAAAATAGGATTAGAAATAGAAAAAGGAAGAAAAAGTAGCAGAGAAAACTAGATATTTTTGCAGAGTTCAGGAGAGATAAAGATAGGGCAACATTTTTATGTCTGTTACTGGGAAAGGGCAGTCACCTAAAAGGAAGTGATTCATTTGTTGGCTTCCTGTTGTTTCGTATAAAAGGCTGTGTAGTGGTGGTGAGTCTATGGCAAATGCAGCAAGCTGTTTGTTATTGAAAGCTCTAAAAGGTTCACCATCACTGTAGAATACAAGATATTCTGAGGGAGGTATTGAGAAGTCATGTTGGGTAAAAATTTAAAGGTTGTCTTACAGAGAAACCTCAGAATAAAAATGTTTAGTACATGTTTGCAGTACATAATGATTACATTTATTATGGGAGTTTGTTGGTACATGTACACAACACATTGCAATTCTTTTTACTTCTCCTTCCCCTCTCCTTCTCCTCCTCCACTACTCCCTCCATTTCTTGGTTCCCTTCCTATTTCCAAAAGATCTACTTCCCAGTTTCCTAAATGGAGGAGTTAATTTTGTAGCTAGACTAATGGTTGTACCTTACAGCAGTCTGTATCTGCAGCACAGCTGTTGGTATAGTAAGAGATTACAGAGAAAATGTAATTCTATGGAACCTATTAGATACATAAAATATTACCAATTTTGATTTAGGGGAGCAGTTACTATCCTCATATATGTATACAAATGTATTTAAAGTCTTTCTGAGTTCATTCAAGTTCTTGATCTTTCAACCCATTCCCATACTTTCTAAATAGAAAAATTACAAATTTCCTGTCATTTTCAACCATTGGATTTGAAGAGGAGAGATGGTATTTCTTTTGCAGCCTTCTCTCTTTTCTTGGAAAAGTGAGAGCTATCAGGGGTGTTCCGTTTCAGATGGTTTTTTCAGCAGTGTTTTGGTTGATATTTTAAACCTTTGGAAGGTAAGAATTGTATCTTAAAGTGATTACCTTGTTTTCATGCCTCCTTCAGGAGCTGGCTGTGTACTCTTTGCAGGGTTTTTTTGGTCACGGACGAACGATTTGAATGTAGTGGGAAGGTTTATTTAAATAGCAAAAAGGAAAAAAAAAAAAAAAAGAAAGAAACTGGCTCCGCCACGTGAATGAAATGGCAGCCAGGCAGTTAGGGAGCGAGCTACGGACAGAGGTAGAGAAAACAGAGCATGGGGTTAGGGAGCAAGAGAGAGAGAGCTCATGCTGTCATTTCTGTTTATCTTGTCCCAGTTCTCTTGAGAGTTTGCCCAGCCCGTGATAAGAGGGCTTTTGGATTTTGCACCCCAGGCTGAGGTCAGGTCTAGGCCACTCCCTTAGGTCACGTCCATCTTCCCAGCCTGCTCAAGGCACTCCCTACTCCTACCTCACTTCTAGTGTTCATGGAGTGTATGTGTCACAGGAGACCTGTTTAAGATCACTGTGTTTCTTTGTTACACCTGTATACAGAAGCCTTTACTCTTGTCTAGTGTTTTACAACTGATCTTGCCTTCTGCTTTTTTACATGACATCATTTTCCATGCTACTCTCAACTTACAAGAATGTATATAATACAGATTTAAAAAATATAGTTAAGACTTATATACTGTCACTTTTGTATACAGTAGATTTTGGCATTTGTCCTCTCTGCCTAACTCTTAATAACTACTTTTTCCTTCCTTCCCTTCCTCTTGCCTTCTCTCCCTTCCTTTCTTTTTTGTGGCCCATGACTCATGAATGCCACACTTTGCAAGCATCTCCTAAAAACAAACACGTTTTCCTACGTGCATCACACTTAAGGGTGAAAAACTTCTTAATATCATCTGAATTCAAGTATTTCTAGTTGATTCTCCAGAAGATCAGTTGTGCAACACCTGGACATGGTTTTCACTTGGCTTCTGTACTTCTTGTGAAGGTATTTTCATGTGTGAACAGTTTACATTGATGTTTCTGCAGCAGGCCCCATAGGGGAATATAGATGTGCAGTCACTCAGAGTACTAGTCTACCATCTTGTTCTCTTTTCCCAGCAAGATACAAGTCTGTGACTGGTTTTCTGCATCCAGGATTCAGAGTTAATGCATTATGTTTGATTGTTGTTGCTTTAGTCACTGTACTACAACTGTTCCTATCTCTACTTTTGCCCTTCATGGTATTAGCCTATTGAAGTGACCAGCCAGTTGTTTTATGGAATATTCCCACATTTTGGATTTGTGTGGTGGTTTACTTGTGGTATTTAACGTGTAGCATCTCAAGACACATTGTTTACTAAAAGTAGATTGACTTTAACGATGGATATTTTAAGAATTTTTGGCTTATCTGGTGTACTTTATATTGATATAGCATCAAGTTGTCTCCCAAAGTGTGATCATTTGGTTAAGTGGTATTCACCAGATCTATCCATTATCAACGTGGGTTTTCCCCTTTGTAATTAGCAGTTGATCAGTGAGGTGACATTTTGGTTCCTTCTACATAGCTTTCCTCAGCAGCCTATAGCCTTTTTTTTTTTTTTTAAGCATTCATTGATTAGCTTTGTCTGAATCAGTGATTTCATTTGGGTTTGCAGAATAGTGCCTTTTCTAACCCTGTTTTTGTGGATCTGTTAGCCAACTTTTGTTAAAATGACCTTTCCTTTGTCAGCTAGGATTGAGTACTTCCTGACAAGATGGGTTAAATGCTTATTACCCTTTAATATGTCAGCTCTTTATTTTGAAAATTGGTTTCTAGTCACCTTCAATAGTGGCAGATAATGTCCTCAGTATTACAGAAATATATTTTTCATTGTTTTATCATTTCAGTTACTGCTCTTTTCTTCTGAAAAATAGGTTGTGTTTTTAAAAGTTTTAGATTTACAGAAAAATTGAACCCTGTCATATAACAGAGTTCCCATATATCTCATACTCAGGCTTTCCTGTTAATCAGCATCTACATTAGAATGGCACGTTTAGTGAATTAGTGAATTTTAGTTATACATTATTATTAACTGAAGTCAGCAGTGTTTTCCTCTTTCCCTAGCTTTTACCCAGTATCTTTTTTTCTGTTGTAGTTTCTCATTCAGGATACCACATTATAGTTTTCATATTTCCTTTGGATTTCTTATCTTAATTTCTCAGACAGACCTTTTGGGGGAGGCAGTGCTGGGTCAGACAATCCTTTTTGACGACAATAGTTTAGGTATTTTGTTGACTGTCCTTTTATTAGGCTTTGGTGGTTTTTTTGTTTGTTTTGTTTTGTTTTGTTTTTCATCAATTTTAGACTGGGCTTTTAAGTTCTGGGAAGGAAGATCACATAAGTAAAGTACCATTTTCATCACATCATATCAAAAGTAAATACTATTAACATAATTTATGACTCTTGATGATGACCTTGATCACTTGGCTATGGTAATGTTTGTCAAATTTTTCTACTATAAAGTTATTCTTTTCCCCTTTCTACATTTCGTAGGTTGAAGAGGTGACTGTACAGCTCACATTAACGAGTGGGGAGTTATCCAATTCTTGTCCCCTCTTTGAGGGTAGAGTATGTATGTAAATTATTTGAAATCCTTCTGTAAGGGAGATTTTTCTTACATTTACTTAGTCATTTATATCAGTATAGATTTGTGGGTATTTATTTTATACTTTTGGGTTATAATCCAGTGCTCCTCTATTTTTGTCCCTCAAATTGTTCCATCTTTTGCTACTGAGAGCTCTTATTTGGCTTCTATGCCAATTTGCATAATTTACATGTGTAGGGGTAATTTTTGTTTATTTTTGAGTGTGTCCTTGTCTTAGCCACTTTCTGGTTGCTGAGGCACACTCCTTAATGTCTGCAATTTATTTATTTTTTTATTTTTTATTTTTTAAGCAAGAGCATGTATTAGTACATTGTATATATAATGATCACATTCATCATGTTTGTTTTGTACCTGTACATGGTGCCTCTTGGTTCTCCCCCCTCTTCCCCACCCCTCCCATCTGTTCCCTCCATCCCTATTTACAGCAGGTTTATTCACATTTCTCCATTATTTCCCTTTCCCTTTTCTTTCCGTTTTTTCCTTTCCTGCTTTTCCCCTTCCCTTTTTCTTAGTACTCCTCTGCTTTGTATATTATCTTCTTTTTATAGAATATCTGTTACACCTCTTTGTCCTTATTTACAGTTATGGTCTCTCATATCAGAGAAACAATTCGATGTGTACTCATGAGTGTCTGATTTATTTCACTTAATAGTATATTCTCAAGGAACATCCATTTACATACAAATGACTCTAGTTTATCCTTCTTTATGGCAGTGTAGTACTCCATTGTGTAGAAAAGCCACATTTTCTTTAGCCATTCATTGGTTGTTGGGCATTTAGGCTGCTTCCAAGACTTAGCTATTACAAATTGTGTTGCTGTAAACATGGTTGTGCATATATCTCTGTGGTATGACGATTTTAATTATTCTGGGAAGATCCCCAGTAGAGGAATAGCTGGATCAAATGGAACCTCTAGTTCTAGTTTTTTGAGGAATCTCCATATTGATTTCCACAGTGGCTGGACCAGTCTACATTCCCACCAACAGTGGAGGAGGGTTCCTTACTCCCCACAGCCCCGCCAGCATTTGTTGTTGACTTTTTCATAAATGCGATTCTTTCTGGAGTGAGATGGAATCTTAACGTTGTTTTGATTTGCATCTCTCGAATGACTAGTGCTGTTGAACACTTTTTCATATATTTATTTGCTATTTTTATTGCTTCATCTGAGAAATATTCATTTCCATTGCCCATCTTTGGATTGGGTCTTTAAATTTGAGAGGTTTAATTTTTTTTGAGTTCTTTATATATTCTAGATGTTAGACCTTTGTCTGATGGATAGCTAGCAAAAATTTTTTCCCATTCTGTGGCTTTTCATCCTGCTCTATTGGTGATTTCTTTTGCTGTGCAAAAGCTTTTTAATAGCATGTGGTCCCAAGCACTGATTCTTTGTATTGTTTCCTGTGCAGTTTGGGTTCTGTTCATAAATTTTTTCCCTACTCCTATGTCTTCAAGGGTTCTTCCTATTCTATTCTAGTAAATTTAGTGTTTCTGTTTTAATGTTTAGATCTTTGACCCACTTCGATCTTATTTTAGTACATGGTGAGAGACATGTATCTAGTTTTAGTTTTCGGCATGTGGCAAGCCAATTTGTCCAGCACCATTTGTTAAAGAGGCTATCTTTCTTCCAGTGAGGATGTTTGGCTCCTTTGTCGATGATGAGGTATTTGAGTATGTTTGGAGTTGTTTCTGCATCCTCCACTCTATTCCATTGATCCTCAGGTTTGTCTTTTTGCCAGTACCATGCTGTTTTTATCACTGTAGCTTTATAGTATAGTTTTAGATTGGGGACTGTGATGCCCCCTGTCTTTCCCCTGTTGCTTAGGATTGTTTTTGCTATTCTGGGTCTCTTCTGGTTCCAGATGAAATTCATGATTGTCCTTTCTAATTCTTTGAAGTATGTTGGTGGTATCTGGATTGGAATTGCATTAAATCCGTATAGTAATTTAGGAAGTATAGCCATTTTCACTATGTTGGTTTTTCCTACCCAGGAACATGGGATATCTTTCCATTTTCTGATATCCCTTTCAGTTTCCTTTAACATCTGCAATTTAAAGGAGGAGAAGTTTGTTTTGGCTTACAATTTGTAGAGATTTGAGTCCATAGTCCCCTGGCTCCAAGGTAGGGCAGCAGGCAGATGGGCATGGCAGAGGAGGGCTGCTCACGGTATGGTCGTAGGATGCATAGCGAAGATGAAGGGTGCAGTGGTGGAAGAAGTTGTACCCTTCCTGGCCATGTCTAGTGACCTGCCTCCTCTGACGAGGCTCCACATCCCAATATCTCTTTTAGCTGTAAACTCACTAGTGGACTAATCCACTGGTGAGTATCATGCCTCCACAATCCAGTCACCTCCCAGAAGCTCCACCTGTGAGCACATGAGGCTTTGGGGGAATAAACCATCTAGGTATAAACCATAATGCTTCACCCTGGCCTCTGAAAAGACTCATGTGCATCCCTTTATGTAAAAATTCATTTAGTCCATTTCTAAGTTTGCCAAAATCCTAACTGTTAGGATGACCCACCCCAGATGCCCAAAATGGCCATCGCTGGTTAAACTCCCTTCTCCCGTCTCTATGCCAGGGAAACAGAATCTCCCGCCGAAACAATGACCCCTTCCCCTGACTTAGAGCCCTCAATTAGGTCCCTCGTGCCAATTTACCCAGGGGCATTACCCACCACCCAGTCACCCCATGTAGAAAGGACCAATCCTAAACGCGCACTTTTCAAACCCCAACGTCACGAGGTGGGGGGGCTAAGGGATAAAAGGCCACTCTCACTCCAGTGGGGGGGAGCTGTAACACCTTAATAAAGCTTTCTCCCACAGCGAGCGTCGTCAGCCTTTTCCCTTCTCCCTCCCTCCGCATAAACTTAACACTAACAATTTCAGCATTGCTGAGAAGTCCAAGTCCAGAGTCTCCTCTGAGACTTCCAGCAAACTCTTAGCTCTCCCCTGTCAAAATAAAAAGTTTCCAACATACAATTGTTAGGGTTACGCGGAGGGAGGGAGAAGGGAAAAGGCTGACGACACTCGCCGTGGGAGAAAGCTTTATTAAGGTGTACAGCTCCCCCCTGTCACTCGAGTGAGAGTCGCCTTTTATCCCTTAGCTGCCCCCCCTTTCGTGACGTTGGAGGCTTGAAAGTGTGCATTTAGGATTGGTCCTTTCTATATGGGGTGACCAGGTAGTGGACACTGCCCCTGGGCAAATTGGCGCGACGGACCTAATTGGGGACTCTAGTCAGGGGGAAGGGTCATTGTTTCAGTGGGAGATTCTGGCATAGAGACAGTGAGGGGGGGGGCTTAACCAGCGATGGCCATTTTGGGCATCTGGGGTGGGTCAACCTAACAACAATGACAAAGGGTAAATATTCCTATTCTAATAGGGAGATATAGGATGGTAGAAACCACTGAGATCAGAGCCAAACTGAAACCCAGCAGGGCAAACATTAAATTCTGTAAGTCCGTGTCCAGCCCCTGAGAAGATGTGAGATTCAAATTCCAAATATCTTCAATAGACCCAGCCCTATGGCACCATGGCTTCTCTCTTGAGCTTGTTATATCTGGGGAGGGTTGTACACCATGGCATGCTCTGCAATGCTGGATAGCAAGCCACTGCTCTGCCATATCATGCCACTGCTCTGCTGGAACATGCAGCTCTTGGTGATCCTAAACCCAGCATCAGTAAAGATTCAAAGACACAGTTTAAAATAAAAGAAGACAATATATTTGAAGATGGGGAAAGGGAGAAAATGAGGGAGGGGGGAGAGACAGAGAGAGAACAGACATGGGCAGATAGCTACTCTGGACAAGTAGGGAGTATTTGACAGGTATTTGAGAGTAACTCGTGGATTTCTTGTCTTCATCTCCTTGTATTGAGATCCTTGTCTCATGTAGCCTCCTGGAATCTAATTGACTTCTCGTCTTGTCTTTCATTCTTACATGGATCTCTTCCGGCCATAAGTAGTCATGTGATTTTTCCTGAAGTTTGGTGGAGGCTAGGATTATGGGTGGGGGGTTTAAAGACAGGTTGTTTAGGTTTAAGTATTAAGTAAAGGGGCTTATGTTGATCCACAGTTACTTAGACCTCCCTGATCGTAGTTTCTTTGCCTTTGTCTTTCTGATTACCCCAGGCAGAGGCCACTGCCCTTAGTAAGTCTCTCCACTAACTTCTAACAAAGCTCAACAAGGCCTTCATTCTGTCTTTTCCCTTCCTATGGGGCCCCTTGTCGCTACATTTTGACTTTACTCACTGTGTGCAACTTTCCTCAGCAGTTCTCTTTCCTGGGTTCTCCACTGCACTTTCATCTTCACTCTCACAGCTTTATGCACTGCCCTCTCAGGGGCATGCTCCCTGGCCTCCCAGGCCTTCTTCTGAAGTCTAGGTAGTAGCTCCACAACCCTGTAATTCTTGCATTCTGCATGCCTATAAAACCACCATGGTTTTGCTGCCAGCTGGAACAGTAGCAGGGGACTTGTGCATCTCGCTTGTGATTGTATAGGCTTCCAGGCACATAGGTGGCTAAGCGTGGTAAAAGCTTAGAATATCAATTCCCTGGGTGGGCTTTCTCCAACAGAGTACCCTGGGGCTCAAAGCAAAACGGAAGGGAGGGATCTTGCTGTTTGCTGACATGTCCTGAAGCCATTTTCCCTATTTTGATCCAAAGTACTTGACTTCTTTTTAATGTTAATTTTTTCAACAGCCAAGCTGCTGAAACATCACACTTAGCTATAAACTCACCGGTGGACTAATCCACTGATGAATATTGTAACTTCTGGGGAGGGTTGTACACCACACCGTGCCATGTGATGCCACTGCTGTGCTGGAACACACAACTTCTGGAGATCCTAAACCCAGCATTAATAAAAATCTAAAGAAGCGGTGTTTAAAACAGAGGAAGACAATTTATTTGAAGATGGGGTAAAGGGAGAAAAGAAAGAGTAGATAAGTAGATGTCCACACTCTACTCTGGACAAGTAGGGAGTATTCAGAAGTGAATTACTCCTGGATTCTTGACTGTAGCTCCTTTTTATTGGGATCCTCCCCATGAAGGCTCCTGGAATCTGATTGGCTCCCTGGATTGTCTTTTATGCTAACCTTGGATTTCTTCTGGCCTTTGCTTTTCTCTGTCCTTGAGTATGGGTGGGAACCTTATGGAAAGGTATTTTTGATTTAAGGATTAAGTAAAGGGTAAGTACAATTGTTATGTTAATTGAGCTACTTGGGACCTTCTCAGACCTAGTTTCTTTGCCTCTCTTTTAAAATGTTTGAGTGTAGCTGCTGGAGCCAAAGTTGCCTATTAATTTTTAATAAAGCTCAAGTGGCCTTCATTCTATCTTTTCCCTACCTACAGGGGCTCCCTGTCCCTACAGTATCTGAAAAGGCAAAACACACTGATAAACTTGTACAGAATGTGAAGTTCTTTATGCGGTCACTTGTGTCTGCAAAAGCTCCAAGATGTGGTCACGTATGTCTGTCTTTTTATGACCCTGTGCCAGGAAGTTCTTTGTTCCAGGAAGAAGCCCGCCAAAAAAAGCCCGCCAGGAAGGGCTGCTCGAGTTTGAATAAACGCG
>PVJO010023218.1:0-26504 GCA_004026905.1 Hystrix cristata | reverse complement strand
ATGCTGGTACCAACTTTCTGCTCTGTTTCTATATTTTGAAATTGCTAAATAGATATTAACATTCTTATCACAAAACAATAAATTAATGAGGTGGTATAAAAATTAGAGTGGATCTTCCTATTATATATATCACATTATGTCCCATAAATATAACCAATTATTATTAGTAAATTAAAAGTCAATACAATGTAAATAAGATCGAAATTTATAAAAGACTTGGTCTTTTAAAAGTCAGTGCTTATATTGTAACCAAAAACCTAATGCAATATGAGAGTAAATTATATCTTTTGTTTGTTTGTTTGTTTGTTTGTTGTTTTTGATGCTGAGGATGGAACTCGGGGCCTTGCGCTTTGCTAGGCAAGCACTCTAACCACTAAGCTAAATTCCCAGCCCTGAATTACATCTTTTCTAGAAGATTGCATCCCCACTATTTGTTCTCGTCAAATCACTACATAACGTGGTATTTTGAGGGGAAAATTTTAGAGAGAGACTTTTGCTGCACAAGTGTGACAATCAAAGAGTACTAGAATGATTAATAGTTTCTATAAGCAATAGTTGAAGGAATGAGCGTGTAACACTTGTGCGGAGGGTAGTGGACGTAATAGTCCTTTAGAGCTTATGAAGTGCTGACATGGAGAAGACAATAGATTTATTTTGTGTGACTTCAGAGCCTCCCACTATGACCAATAGACTTTAAAAGATAGAAACATTTATGTGTTCTATGAGCTGATTCCTGTACTCTGTAGGGAGTTATATTAGATGACCTTGCAGATCCTTCCATGTTATAACATTCAAGCTTTTGAAATATAGCCAGCTGATTGCTAATCCTCTCCTCACCTTCAGACTCACTATATAAAATTCATTTGCCTGGAAGAGAACAAAATCACACCAAGTCAATTTGAGCTGTAGTCCTTTACACCAAACGTACGTATTTCTGCAGTTTTCAGGTAACTGTGTCACTTTGCTTTCACTCGTTGAATTTTTTTCTCTATATCTTTCTCTCTTGCTACTTCTTTCTCTTGTAATTCTATTTTTTGGAAATACCAATATTTAAATTCATGAGACTAAAATTGCAATACAGATAGACAATGTTAAGATTATCTCCAGTATTTTGCATTGACTATGGGGACATTGAACTGTGATTTTAAAGAAGTTCACTCCCCTTTCTTTCTGTTTAGAAACCAAAGACTAAATCCTGGAAAGAGAAATGATGACATTTGGATAGATTTTTGAGACACACAGAACTATAATCCTGAGTCCCCAAAAAGGAATGGCTTAGGAAAAACAGGCCATTATTTTGCAATGTTTAAACTAGTGGTAGCAGGAGCAGTAGCAACA
Organism: Hystrix cristata; assembly: GCA_004026905.1. Classification (NCBI taxonomy): domain Eukaryota; kingdom Metazoa; phylum Chordata; class Mammalia; order Rodentia; family Hystricidae; genus Hystrix; species Hystrix cristata. Next base: position 25,166 of record PVJO010023218.1, on the reverse strand, counting down.
AACAGGGTCTTTGCCTGGATAGACAGAGTCTGCATGGCAAAACATTGCTTGACACACGTGAATTAGGCCTTTCTACAATCCCCATTAGCTCTGCCCTGCTCAATCCAAAAATACTTCAGGCTACTAGTGTATCAGCTTAATTAATAGACAAAATGTGAAGTCTACCACTATAAAAATAGGCCAGCCTTACTAAGCACATGAAAAGATGTTCAGTGTCACTAGTCATCAGTTAAATGGAAAGGAAAACCATATTGAGGTACCACCTACACCCACTAACATGGCTAAAATTAAATAGACTGAAATGGCCAAGTCTATGTGAGTATGTGAGACAACTGAGGCCCTTGGGCTTTGCTGGTAAGCCCACAAAGTATCATAACCACTTTGGAAAAGTGTTCGGCAGATGCCCGTGATTACTACCCATATTAGGTGGCACCCTTATTCTGTGACACAACATTTTGACTACCACTCTCTTTTTCCAGAAGAAATAAAATCATGTTCACGAAAAGATTGTCACAAGGATGCATAATTTAACTTTAGTTACAATCATCCCTTTGAGGAAAACAGCTTAAATGTCCCTCAGCTAGAGAATGATTAAACAAATTATGCTATATCCACTCACTGGAATACTACTTGGCAAAAAGAGTGAATTGCTGGTACATGCTAAAATGTAGATCAGTCTTATATACAAAATGTTGAGTGAAAGGAACCAGGCACAAAAGAGCCCATATATATAATTCCATTTAAATTAATTTCAAGAACAGACAAAACAATTGAAATAGTAGTTGCTTGAGCCAGGGGTTCTGGTGAGGGATTGACTCAGGAGTCACAAGGGAACTTTCTTCTGGGATGATGCAAGTACTTCATATCTTGATCTGGGTGTTAGTTACAAGGGTATGTACATTTGTCAAAATTCATTAAATTGTGTTCTAAGAACATGTACATTTCTCTACAAATAAATTTTACATCAAAACCCCACACAATTAAAAACAGAACAATCATTAGGAAGTAAAACCTTCAATGCATAATCAAAGCAAGAACCACGTACGTAGCTTGATACAGAGATTCAAGTTGAAGTGAGGCCTTCCCGAGGTAAAGCCCAACCAGATCACAAAGCTTAAATCCCCTCACTGGGCAGAAACTCTGAAGCTGCCCCTGACTAGACTCCCATGGAGAGTAATAGCTGTGAAATGAACATGCTCTTCAGAGGCTAAGAGATCCTTGTGTTGTCTGAATTCTTGGCCATTGAAACATGCATCTGGTATAAAAGAAAGTGTAATGAACAGAAAGGAGTCTTAGACATGAAAGCTTCAAGGGTAAAGAGGTATCAGAGCCTTCCATATGGCTTTTCATGGAGGCTATTTGTCAACAAGGAAATAGTATTGTGGCTTTAGAACCAGATAATTTCTAGTTTCATGCATGCCTTTTCATGTACTGAAGCCGTCATCTGTAAAATGGAACTCATACCATCTCTAATAAATAAGTGAAGTGTAAATTAATAGAGAGAAATAATTTTATTCTGTGAGAAAGAGCTACTTGACCTTGTGCCATGATACTCGGGCTCAAACCTTGTATCTGTTTGCCATGAGCGTAACATGAGTTTGTGACTTGGCTCAGTGCCCTGATTTCTCTTGGCCTATCTTCTTCTAGTATTAACCTCAATTCAGCACCAACAATAACCTGCTCTTTTCTTTGTCCTATGTCTTAGATTCTCAGTTGTTCTGTTCTATTAGAAAAAAAAAGGCCATGCCCTGTGCATTTTTTTATTCTTCTCAGTAGCAAGTAGATAGTCAGTCAACAACCATTTCCTATCACTACACAAAAGCCAACGTTTCTTCCCCTTTGCATTTGCAAAAGTTCTATTTCCTCTTTTTTCTTCAACTCTTTTTTATAACCATTTTTCCTTCCTCCTCACTCCATCTGTTGTTCCCCTTTGAAATATATCTCCTACTTTTTATTATCTGTGTTTTATTTTTCTCTTTACTTGTACTTTAGGTTTCTTGTACAAGAAAAACAATGCAATATTTAAACTTGTGTGCCTGATTTATTTCACTTTATGTTAAGTTTTCTAGGTGCATCCATTTACCTAAAATGTCTCAATTTTATCCTTCTTTAAGGCAGAGTAGTACTCCATTGTATACACATTACCACATTTTTTTCTCCATTCATCAGTTAATGGGCATATAGGCTATTTCTAAGACTTAGTTATTATAAATTGTGCTCTTATAAACATGGATATGCATGTATCACCAACATGATGACTTTAACTCTTTCAGGAAGACACCTAAAAGGGGAGTACCTGGGTAAAAATGAATTTCTAGTTTTAGTTTTTTGAGGAGTCTCCATACTAATTTCTATAGTGGTTGTACCAGTTTACACTCCCACCAACAATAAAGCATCAACAATAAAGAAGTGTTCTCTTCTCCTGCAGCCTCATCAACATTTGCTATTGGTTGATTTCTTGATGATAGCCATTCTTTCTGGAGTGAGATGGAATCTCAGTTTTGTTTTCATTTGTATTTCCTGAATGGCCAACGATGTTGAACATTTTATCATATGTTTGTCGGCCACTTGTAATTCTTCGTCTGGGAAGTATCTATTCATGTCAGATGATCATTTTTGGATTGAGTCTTTAAGAGAAACCATAAGTGTAAATAAGGACAAAGAGGTATAATAGATATTATGTTAAAAAAAGTATTCAAAAGAGAGGAGAACTAGATAGGGAGAAGGGGTAAAAGAAGGAAGGGAAAAAGAAAAGAAAGGAGAAAGGGAAAAAATGTGAATAAACCTGCTGCAAATAGGGAAGGGTGGGGAAAAGGAAGGGAGGAGTGGGAAAGAGGGGGGAAAACCAAGATATATCACGTACAGTTACCAAGTAACCATGCTGAAGTGATCGTTATGTATAGAACGTACTAATACATGTTCTTGGCAAAAAATGATAAAAATTTTTTTTTCCAATTCTGTAGACTGTCTCTACTCTATTGGTGGTTTCCTTTGCTGTGCAGAAACTTTTTAATTTGGTGCGATGCTATTTGTTGATTCTTGGTATTATTTCTTGTGCAAGTGGGGTTCTGCTCAGGAAGTTTTTGCTTACAACTATGTCCTATTTCATGTTCTAGCAGATTAAATGTTTCTGTTTTATTATTTGGGTCTTTGATGTATTTTGATTTTAGTTTAGTGCATGGTGAGAGATATGGATCTAGGTTCAATCTTCAGAATGTGGAAAGCCAGTTTCCCCACCACCATTTGTTAAAGAGCCAATCTTTCCTCCAGTGAAAGTATTTGTTCCCTTTGTCAGGGATAAGGTAGCTCAGTGTACGTGCAGTTCTTTCTACATCCTCTATTCTGTTCCATTGATCAACAATTTTTTTTTTTGCCAATACTATGCTGTTTTTATCACTGTGGCTTTGCAGTATAACTTCAAATCTAGAATAATAATGCCTTCTGCCTCACTCTAGGTCCCCAGGAATGCTTTTGACAAAATTCAATGTCTATTAATGATACAATCTCTGAAGAAAATAAGAATATAGGGTATTTATCTTCATCTGATAAAGCCCATCTGTGACAAACCAACAGCCAACATCACACTAAATGGATAGAAGGTGTAAGCTTTTACTCTAAAATCAGGAACAAGGGGCTGGGAATTTAGCTCAGTGGGTAGAGTGCTTGCCTAGCAAGCTCAAGGCCCTGAGTTTGAACCCTGGCACCAAAGGAAAAAAAATGTAAATAAAATCAGGAACAAGACAAGGATGCCCATTATCACTACTCCTGTTCAATATAGTTCTGGGAACATTAGCCAGAGCAAGAAAAAGACAGCAAACATTAGCCTTAGATGAGAGAAAGAAATAAAAGTGATATATATAGATAGGAAAGGCAGAAGTTAAATTATCATTATTTTAAAATGACCTGATCCTCCGTATAGAAGACCCCCCAAACTACTAAAAGACTCCTAGAATAACCAAATTCAGTAGTGTGGCAGGATACAAAGTTATCACTCCAAAATTAATAGCATTCCTGTACACCAATAATAAACTCACTGAAAGAGAAATTAGAGAAACAACACCTTTCACAACAGCATTCAGAAAAATGAAATACTTAGGAATTAACCTAACCGAGGAAGTGAAAGATGTCTACAATGAAATTTATAGTATTCTGAAGAAAAATGAAGAGGATATCAGACAATGGAAAGATATCCCTTGTTCCTGGCTAGACAGATCCAATATAGTCAGAATGGTCATACTTCCAACACTGTTATACAGATTTAATGCAATTCCAGTCAATATACCAATAGCATTCTTTACAGAATTAGATAAAACAATCCTAAAATTCATAATGGACTGGAAGAAACCTAGAATACCTAGCCATAGTTTAAGAACACAATAGCAACACATGGCTTGGCTACTATGTAGGACAGCTCAAATATGGAGTCCAAACTAGGTCATTATAAAATGTCTTTAATTATAACAGCTGAGGTCTGATGTGCAGAGAATGTGGAATGTCAGATGAATTTTATCTCTGGCCTGCTAGCCAAAAGGGGAAAAGTGTAATATAGTGGCTAAGGGGTACCTGATAGCCCGGTTGGCTGAAATAAAAGTATGCCTCTGACATATACTATATGTGTGAATTTGAATAAATTGTTTTGTTTATCTGTTCATGTTTTCCTGTTTTTCTATTTTTTATTAGTACATGTTCGGAATAGATAATGTTTACATTCCTTGTGTAGAGTTTAGTACATGTATATAACACACATTAATTCATTTTTTCATCCCCTTTCCCTTCTTTCTTCCCTCTCTCCATCTCTTGGTCCCCTTCCCATATGAGAAAGATCTATCTCCCTGCTTCCTATTATCTTTTATTTTGCTCTTTATTTATACTTTGGGTTTCTCAAATAAGAGAAACTAGGTGATATTTAAGCCTGTGTTCCTGATTTATTTCACTTAAGATAATGGTCTCAAGCAGCATCCATTTTCCTACAAATGACTCATATTTATCTTTCTTTTTGGTGGAATAGTACTCCATTTTGTCTAAATACCACATACATTTATCGGTTGATGGACATATAGGCTGCTTCCAAGATTTATCAATTATGAATTGTACTGCTCTAAACATGGGCATGCATGTACCACTGTACTATGATGTTTTAAACACTTTTGCAAAGATACCTAAAAGGAAATAACTGGGTCAAATTGAATTTCTAGCTTTAGTTTTCTGATTAATCTCCAGTGGCTGTACTAGTAGCTGTACTAGTTCCATGGTGGCTGTAGTAGTTTACATTCCCACCAACAATGTAGAAGTGTTCCTTTTTACCTGCAGCCTCAAAAAATCAAATAATAACACATTTTCTTGTTTTCCTATCAGTGAGGATTGAGTAATAGGAGTCTTGGACTCCTAGGCAATCACATCTAAGAATTAGATAGGATTAGAGTATTTATAGTAAATCATATATACATGCTTCTTGTTATATAATAGAAGATAGTACTTTGTAAACTACATTTTGCTCAATTATACACTAGCAATGCAATTTTTATAAATTATAAGTAGGAGAAACAATGATTGAAGAGACACATATTTGATTATGATTTGGATACCTGTAATTTGTTAGAAAAAAGACAAAAATAACATTCCATGTCTTACATTTGGAACTCTGGCTTTCTTCAAGGAGAAAATGGTCTATTTTATTTGCATGCTGAGTTTCAAATCCTGGGAAGCTATCCAGTGAGTGTGGAATAAAACAGCAAGAGAGAGAGAGAGAGGAATGGTCGGAGACAAGTATTAGGCTGGAAAATTAGATTGAAAAAAAATAACCTTCATGAAGATGGCCGTTGTAGCAGGTGTTTAACACTCACTGAAGGATGTATTAAGAAGACAAGCTGAGTTTTAGTAAAGAGGACGTGCTACAACTAGTGTTTGGCAACGACAAGTATAAAGAAACACAAAAGATATGAAGAGGTATTAGAATCCTTTCTCTTCTCCTCCCACTTTTCGAACACTACCCATAAAGACAAAAGATCTACCCCCATGTTTGGATGAAAGCAGACATATTTAAGCCTCAGATTCTTTCTCTAGCTGGCCTAATTCTGAATTTGGATTCTGTACTACAGAAGAATTTTAAGTATTGAATAAGTATACTCTAAACATATTTGGATAACTCAAGCCCAATCTAGCCCAGCTTTTGCTGTGTAGACTGGAAGACATTCTGGAGAAACATGTTGCCCTCAGTCCCTTTCTTTAGCTCAAGACAATCTATCCTACCATTCCTTACTCTCAACAAAAACTCATCTAGTCACTGTAGACATTTCCTTAGAGAGGTAATTGGTAATAATCAGATTGATAAAAATGTAAATGGACTGTGCTGAGGGGAAAAAAATCAAGTAATATATGTGGGTACCCTGGCGTGGCCACAAACAGTAGATTCACTTGGTATATAATCATTTCCACTGAATATTTTCTGAAAATGCTCTGGTAAAGAAAATAATCTTTGTAAAGATAAAGAAGCAAAAAAAAAAGTCAGTATGTATTTAGTGAAATGTAATAAAGTTATTATTATTCAAACATAGAAAGTGGCAAGAAGTTTAGATGGTATCAAGAGATTTGATACTGCCAGGGTAACAGGGGTTTAAACATAAGTAGTATGTGACACCATGCTTAGAATAAAATGAGAAACATAATAAATGTTGGGTAACTAAATGAGCATTAGGTGGTTATGTAAGGATTTTGGATTTCCTACTGCTGGTAGTAAACTATTTGTGAGGGATTGAAGAAATGGTAAAAATGTAAGAGATAATTAGCTGAGAGTGTAGACAAGACATGCTTATATTGATGGAGTGAGAAAGATGGAGGACTAAAGAATGTCTCCCATATTTCTGACATGAACACCTGTGTAGACCGGGCTGTCATGCATTGGGAGTACAGGGCAAAGAACAAATTTCCCCAGGGATAGACAATGAGTCTAGTTTGGGAAATGAAGAGTAGATGGCATTTCCTCGGATGATTTTAGTGAAGAGAGCCAAGGAAGAAAGCCTGAAAAATATCAATAGTTAAGTGACGGATGAAGTAATATGAGCCAGTGAAGGAGGATGAGGAGGAACATATAATAAATTTGATGAGACAGGAAAAAGTGGTACTACAAATATCATCAGAAAAATTGCAAACACTGGGTGACCTGTGAAAATATATGATACATAGAAATCAAACATTTTTCATTTAGAAGTAGTTGATGAACTTTGTGAGATAATTTCTACAGCAAGAGTATTTCATCAGCCAGGTTAGAACTCAAGTGTAGATTAGTCATTGAAGATGCTTAAATATAAAGAAGTGAAGAGAGAAGATAATAGCTAGAGGGAGGTAGAGAGTTGAGGATACGGTGCCATTTGTTCTTACACTTATAATGCATATAGAGACGATTTGAACGTATTTATCGACTGAGGGAAGGAGTATATTTCTTGGTAGAAGGTGAGAAAATGAAGTTGTGGCATCCCTCCATTTATAGAAAGGACACAGAAATGAAATTTTGACAAAAGCTACAGCACTGCTGGAGTGAGGTGTGCCTGAAAATCTCATCTGGTGCATGAGTGATCATTAATTGCCTCCTGTATTGAGCATTAATGAGAAGGCGGTGGTGACCATTAATTAGGGGATGTTTGCAAGATGAGAAAAAAACTGTTCACTCTGGGGAAATTCAATGGATGACATTAACGGGCACTAGTTCCTAACAGAATTAAAGAAGGGGACTTAGTGGCATGAAAACTTGCATAAAAAGGTATCATCAAATGGCAGCCAAGCAGGTAGAAGGGATCAGAAAATTCCCCTTTTAAGAAGCCACTAAATCTGTGTATAAACAAGCAAAGGGAAATGGAGAGTTGAAGTAATGGTTTTAAAATCTCAAGATCCCCAACCACATTATGGAGAAAGATAAATGTATGAGATAATTCAGAACATCTCAGGGGTGTGTGGGGTTTAAGGTCTGTCCTTGGGGTTTATGGAGCCAGGAACAATCACACCACTATCCACCTATCACAGTCTACTATGTATCTTGTTCTCTGAGTTTATCCAGGTTAGAAGTATCATAACATTAAAAATTTAAAAGAAAAAACCAAAATGTTTATAAAAAGCCATTCCTGTGGGTGTAGCTAAAAAGGTGGAGCAGTCCCTTCACCTTGGGGGAGGGGGCTTTAAAGTTCTATGTTATGCTTGTGAACTTCTGACTTGTTTTCTTCTAGCATCAAGTGGGACCCATATCCTTAAGATTTGTCTTCCCTTGGGTAGTACCCTCTTTCCCCAATGAGCATAACTTGACCAATAATTTGAAGATTGAGGGAGCTTAACTGAAGATCTCAGACTATCCATTTAGAATCAGATGGGTGTATTTTCGAGGCTTACTACTTTAGGTAGCTTTTTAAACGTTCCTTCTAGATCAGGAAAAAGCATAATCCTCATTTTTTCTTTAGTCTCTCATTAAATATTTATTAAACAGTAGTTACGTTCCAAGCACTATGCTAGGCACTAGGAACATAAGAGTGAACAAAACAGGCCCTGCCTTTATGGGAGTCATATACACTGAAAATTCTAGCTGCAGAGGTTCAGCATCTGATGTGGCCAGACTCTAAGTGGGACAAGGGACTTGACCAATTTGTTCTGCCTGGTGACTTGGCTTCATGCAGACCCACTCGGCCTGCTAGTTCACTGCCTTGCCCTATCCTATGTTTAGCCCCTAGGTCCTGGACATGGTCGTTGAGACATGCATCACTTTACAACTGCTGCTTTGCAAGCACAAGGGCAGCACTAGTATAACAAAGCTATTTTGCATCAATGAATGGCCAAACTGGGGTAGTAAATACAGCATTAGAAAAGTCAGGGAAATACAGCCCCAAGTGCTAGCTGTTGGGCCTATTATCCTTGATAAAATTGGAGATATTGAGCAAGTGAATGCAATCCCTCTCCCACACCTTCATTTGTATACCAAAGAAGTTGATCTATGTAAGTGGTTCACACTATTTTCAGTTATGAACGATCATTTTATTATTAAAGTGTTTCCCAGATTTCCACGAGAGTAATGTATATTTAACATATCTGAGTTGAATGTATGCTTAGTGAGAGTAAGACTACAACATGAATATATTATCTAATAATTACAGTATCATTTGTCCAGTTTCAAAAGCATAGTACTTTGTTCATTCATTTAGTTGTTTATTTGCCCACTATGTACTAAACAATTAAGGTGTAGCAAGTGCTTGGCTAAGTGATGGGGATATGGAGATAGATATGCCACATTCTCTACTTTCAAAGACTCATTGTCCATAGGTAAGGCAGATAGCTTCAGGGGACAGGTCCTCTGGTGGAAGTACATGTTGCACTTGTGGTTAAGAGAAGCTTGAGGTCATGAAAGCAGGCTTTTGATTGGAGGTCATGTCTAAGCTAAGTTCCAAAACATTACTGGGAGTTAGCGAGACAAGGAGAGGGAGGTAAAGGAATTTTAGGCAGAGCATGCTATTTATATTGACTATAAATAATGCTAGTGCCTGTAAATTCCTATGAGAGTATCCTATCTCAGGGGTCTTCAACACACAGGATGGGATTTTTTTGGATTAAATATATACTATGGTCCTTTCTAATTCTTATAATTGGTGTTTGTTTATCTATAATTTTTACATGATTAATCTCTGCCTATTTAGAAAAAAAAGATTAAATGCAAAAAAGCCCAAAGGGTACAACCAATTATTCCAAACAATACACATTCGGTCAAATTACAATTCTTCTTTGATTAAATTATGGAAATTTTGAGACTGCCATCTGCCCAGGTTCTTTAAAAGTCTACTTCATGATTATTTTCAAGGATGCTCTAGGGTTGAACTTGTATTTTTCTGCTCGTGTCCATCATTGCTACTACTATTTCCACCATGGAGATGACCCTGTGCTTCATAGCTGATAAATGCCTGAAACCTTTTGAGTAGCACCGGATACAGAATTTTTATGGTTTCATGTAAAAGGAAATTATGAGCCTGTTGTTCAAAAATTATTAAGAATTTTCAAGGCAGTGACCCCAGAGTATTCACACATTTGCAGAACCTTTCTAAGTGTGGGTCCTTATGCAAAGGCACACATTGCACACCCATGAACACTTAAAGTTTGAGGATCATTGAAGGGAAAGACAACATAAAAACAGTTATATACCATTAGTAGTATATATTGCTGCTCCATAGCCCATAGGGTCAGATCTGAAACCAGGATTTTGCAAAAAGCATCTCTCTGTCTAGCTCTTGGCTTGTTTCTGTGGGGCCAGGAGCCAGCTAACTGCCTCTCTCTGCCCCAACCAACAAAAGTCTGTGCATGTTTCTACAAGAGGTTCCTTGTCAACCTCCAGCTCTTTTTATGCCCAATTTCCTCTTACTTCTACCTGAGAACCAAATCTCATATTATTCCCTTGCCCAATCCCTGTCATGTATAAGGAAAAATGGTAATAAGAATGTCAACTCCTCTGAGAAGATAGCTCCCACACCCTATTAAAGCCTTGCTGAACTATATGCTTAGCCTTTAGCTCTAAGGATAGTCACATCAGAAGGCAATTTAGTCGGTATCAATATATTTCCCAGTGTTCAGGTCATTTTGTTTCAAATTAAAATGTACAGTGTGAAGAATACTACCAATCCAGTCCAGTTAAAGTCATGTAAGCCTGTTGTGGTTCTCCTTTTGTAAGAATAGGAGTGGCTCACCATGGAAAGATCATGCCTGTGCACCTTTTATAAAGTTCTCCAGGTCTCGGCTAAAATTATCCAATGATAAAATACAAAACACTCACACAATTCCAATGGAACAATCATCACTTTATGTGACATGCTGTCTAAATTCATAGAAAGCCACCACCCACCACCCCGAAGCAACAAAGTCTGTAGATACAGCCTTGACTCAATCATACGCAAAAATTTACATTACCAGAGAACTGTTACTTCTGCGTCTAAAATATTTACATACAGATTTTCTTATAGTTTCCTTCAAGAAAAAAAATCAATATTTTATTTTTGTAACAAGGACCATTAAGGTCATTTTCCCAAAAATAAAAGCATGCTGCCCTCAAAGTGACTTGAGTTCTTACCACTTGAGAGAAAGAAAATGACTTGCAGTTTACATGACAGCTTTCCCCTCTTGTGTCCATCAAGATTAGTAAAATTCTAGAGCAAATTTTCAGTCAACGGAATGTTATTTTGTTTAAGAGGGAGAAAGAAATAGAAGGTACTCATAAGTCTATCATTACTAAAGATTTTGGCGTGTATTTAGCCTGTGTCTTTATTTTTTAAACCTATTTAAATTGCAAAGGAAAATAAAAAATATATCCTATTTATAAACCTTTGAAAAAGAATAGAATAAAAAATGAATGTCCCTGTGTTCCTCTTCTGCCTTACTCTCACTCCCTTACCCTACAAGAATCGCTGAAAAGAGGGTGGTTTGGAACCTTACTCGTCTTATTTTATATATTTACCTATATAGGTGAGTATATGGACTCCTAACTAGCATACTTCCCAGAAAATGAAGACATTGTTATTTTTCAGATTTCTTTTTTAAATTTTTATCAGTGTCTGTTTGCAATACATAATGATTACATTCATTGTGGGGAGTTGGTACATGAACATGACACATCTTAATTCTTTTTATGTTCCTTTCCCCTCACTCCCTCTATCTCTATCTCCTGGTCCCCTTCCCATTTGCAAAAGATCTTTCCTTCTTTCCTATTATCTATCTTTTATTTTGCTGTTTAATTTATTTGTACTTGAGTTTCTCATATAATAGAAACCATGCAATACTTAAGCTTGTGTGACTGATTTATTTCACTTAACATTATGGTCTCAAGGTGCATCCATTTTCTTACAAATTACTCAAATTTATCCTGGTTTATGGCAGAGTAGTACTCAATTGTGTATAAATACCACATTTACTTTATCCATTCTTGTGCTGATGGACATACAGGCTGCTTCCAAGATTCAACTATTATGAATTATGCTGCTATAAACATGGGCATCCATGTATCTCTGCAATATGATGTCTTTAACTTTTTCTGGATGATACCTAGAAGGAAAATAGCTCGCTCAAAAGGAATTAATAGTTTTTTTTTTTTTTTTGAGAAATCTCCATACTGATTTCCACAGTGGTTGTACTAGTTTCATTTCCACCAGCAATGTAGAAGAGTTCCAAATTTTTCTTCAAAACAGCATGACCAATTTATACATCATATGAAGATCCCATTGCTCTGCATTCTCACCAACATTGGACATTATTATTTTTGTTTTTTCCAATCTATTTTTATACTTCTTGCACGGATACTACAACTTTATGTAAGATAGGTAGTTTTCATATCTGTAGGGCATATCCTCCTCTATGCTTTCTTACCCATAGAATGAGGTTAATAATGGTATCCTCTTTATAGAGATATTTTGAAATTTAGAGAAGTAAGCAAAAATCAGATCATATACTGGCTTACTGAGTTTGGTAAACAGTTTGGATTTCATTCTGAATGTCAGATGAATTTAAGGGAAAGTTTTAAACATGAGTACAACATAATTTGATATATGCTTTAATAGATGACTCTAAGAGTGTTGGTGCTGATAAATTTCAAAAGAGGCCCCGCATACTGATCTGTTGCTTTTTCTCCCAGACTCACATATGGAAATGCCCACTAGAATTGTCACAAAGAGTAGGTATGGAATACATTTGTCATATACAGCAAATAAAAATGAGGTAACTTGTTAAATATGCGTTTCAGCTAAACAGTGATTTTCAGTATAAATTGTCCCAAATAATGCATATGAAATAATTATACTGAAAAAAACTCAGCTGAAATTAAAATTTCACTAGGCCCTCTGTATTTTTTTTTTAAACCTGGCAACCTAAAAGAAAAGAGGCTTTTGTCTAAAATATTATGGTTCCACCCATAATACAAATCCCCATTTTAAATACAAATCCTTTCATCTCTTTCTATTCTTAATTTTCATGGCCTTCTATTTGTTTCTTTCTTATTAAACTGCTGGAGGGCAGGACTCATGTCTGGTTCACTCGCTACTGTGCTGCACACAATGCCTGCATGGAATAGTTACTCTGTAAATATTTGTTGAGTTAGAAATAAGACCCACGGAAGTGAAAGGCAGGGATGACTTCAACAGCCACCATTTTATTATTTCTGGTTTCCCTTCTGTATTTCTGAGTCGAGTAATCTGCAGAGTCTACTGAGAGATGATTCTAATTAGGTCATTTGGTGATTTATGGAACTTGGGATGATATTAGGAGCAACTGATCCCCATTGATTAAACTTCCAGCAGAAAGATGGCACATATTAGCTTAGGAGATCTATTAGTCAGGCCTCAAGGGTCGCGTGGGCGAGTTCTTTCTCTGCAGCAGCACCATTTACTCCCTGGCTGCCTCATTCTACTCCTTTTCCCAGGGAGAGACAAAATCAAGTCTTCTGAGGTTTGGAAAATCCAACCTCTGAGTTCTTCACAGTTATCTGTTGAAGCTTTATTTTTCTATAAGTATAAAAGGACACTATCTGGCATCCCATGTGTTTTTTGAGGTGTTAAATTGTTCATCAGTGGGTTCTTTTTTGTCAGGCGAAGTGAAAAAGCTGATTCTACTAACAGTGGCTGAACTGTATTGAGAGAGGGCTGAATGAAAGTGATTTCTTTTTCTCTGGGAAAAGTAGTCAATGCTAAATTCCTTGCTTTTTAATTTGGTGTCAGGGAGAAATGAGGCTGAGACATATGATTTTCTCTGCCATCCACATGTACCATAACATGTACGTCCCATGTCAAACATAGCAAGTACATGGAGAGATGTATATATAGGGAGAAAGAAAGTCAAAGTTTGAGGATGAGGTAGGAAGGGTGAAGACTTACTGGTTAATTGTATGTAGATGTAAGTATCAACATTAGCGGCTGTTTTATCTCCATCTCCTTAGTTCTTACGTGAATTATAGAACTTGCCCTTTAAAACTGAACATCTCTCTTTGAGATGAGCAGCTTGTAATTAATTTGAGACTGCCAGTAGCTAAATGCATCATCAGATCTGGGGTGCCTGATGTTTGAGCTGATATCTTGACACACACGTGCAGAAGGCAGTCTATCTTTACTTTATGGAAATCACAAATCACCCTAGTTATTTTAGTACTCAAGTATTTTTAGATTCTACATTGGTGTCACCTTGGTCTCCCTGGTTCAGTTTTGCTCTATTTTTATTTCTTGGATTGTTTGCAGTATTTGAAAAAGAGAGGAAGTTCCTTATTTGAAATAGCACTGACTTAATACTGTGTAATTTACTTTGAGTTTTGGTCATTGATTTTCATACCTAGGAATATAGATGGTAGGTAATTCTTTCTATGGTTTATGGAGACTTGCTAAAATAACTTGATGGTCCAGTTTCACTCCCCTCCCCAAAATGAGCTTTTACATTCCATCCACTTCAACAAATTTCAAAAGACACCCTTACTAGGCCAAGAGATATTGTTATCGGGTAGGTTCCGATATTCCTGGGGTCTTCCCCTCCTCAAAGAATTGAACGAGGGGGACAAAAAGTAGTTCTAAAGTTTTATTTAAAATTATAGAGAAAAGGCCTGGGGATTTAGTTCAGTGATTAGAGTGCTTGCCAAGCAAGTGCAAGCCCCTGAGTTTGATCCCCAGAACCAAAAATGTAAAATTATAGAGAATAGAAGAAAAGGAAAGTTGAGTATAACAATAGATACAGCAAAATGTGTACTGGGCCTAAAAGGCATGGTAGGGGTCACCACGAAAAGGCATGATAGCCTTGGCGTTGAGTATGCAGATATCATCTTCCCATGGGAGGGAGAAGGGAGAGCTCTCTCCCTGGTGGCACCATAGAAAAAGAGCTTGCTTCCAGTGTTGCTTCTATTTATAGAATGGAGTTCCTGTGGAGACTCGCGAGAACTCCCTACAGTCCTCGTGAGAGGGTCAGTGCTTGAAAATGGCAACCTGGGCTGATATCAGGTCGAGGCCATTCCCCTGGGGCTGACGTCAGGTTGAGGCCATTCCCCTGGGGCTGACATTGGGTTCCAGCCATTCCTCCAGATCACATTCCCTTGCCAGCTAGGCTTAGCCATTCCCTATTCCTACCTCAATATCCCAAGTGTGAATTCCAGGTGTGATTATCCTGGAACCTGTGCTTTAGAAGCTCCCTTCTGGATCACCTGAGAGGATAGTAACTCAAAAAGGAGCAGATAGGGAAGGAGAAAGTAAGTTTCACAGAAATATCAAGTTAAATAGTAAGAGATCTTACTCCATCATAGTAAGAGAATTTTATATACCTCTTTAAGTAATTGATAGATGTCTTAGTTAGCTTTTCTAGAGTCAATGGTTTGTAAGAGAGCAGATTTAACACAGGACATTTATAAGTTACAATATTCATCCACAAGCCAAATGCAGGAAGTGCCAAATGTCCATCTAGGCACTGGAGACCTGAAAGATCCAATCAAGGGCTGGAAGTCCACGGCACTGTCCTGTGTATGTCGTGTCTGCAGATGATGGCTGAAAAAAATCTTTACTGGAACCAGGATACGATGCTCACAGCAGAGATGACAACCAGAGCTCCCCCAAAGCAACAACAGCCATCCTGGACAACAGCAAGGCCCCGAGCGCCTTCCTCGATGAGAACAGCTGAGTTCCTTTCAGGAGAACTAGCTGCAGCAGAGCTTCTCCTGGGAAACAGCCCTCCACTTGCTTCTGCTCCCACTCTGCTTTATGTTGTGTCAGTAACAATCCTCAGGTGGATCCTCTATGCCCAGCATCACACCAACTCAGTCCAGCTGGGCGTTCTGGCTCAAGTTGACCACAACAAGTCCACCACAATAGATAAAGCATGTAAAACTCAGTAAGGATACAGAAGATTTGAACAACAAAATTCACAAGCTTGACATAACGGGCATATGTAATTAGAGTACTGTTCCCACCTAGTATAGAATAGAGATTCTTTTCAAGCACACAACAACTGATCATGTCTTCTTCCAGAAAACAAATTTTTTAAAAATTTCTAAGAGTCAGTATCATAAAAATTATGCATTAAAGTAAGAAAGAAGTAACAGCAACATAAACAACTCCTATATATCTGGATATTTAAAGGTGTATAGTTATTTACCTCATGTGTCAAACAAGAAGTACTAGAAACTACAATGTTTCAAGAACTTAATAATAAAATACTGCATATGAATGTACAGTTTACAAAGTATGAATCAGAGGTAAAGTGATAGCAAAAGGGAAATGTATAGTCAGAAATACTTACATTAGAAATTAAGAACAAGGTTGAAAATAAATCATATATTAAAGAATTAAAAAAATAGAGTAACAGCAAGGAAAATTTATGTAGGGAAAAATGAACAAATATTTAAAGTTTATATGGTATATAAGCCAATAATTTTCAATGCTTATTGAATATAAAGGTTATTTTGAGAGTTTCCATTTAAAAATACTTATCCAAAACCAATTAGATCAGAACTGCTAGGGGTATGCCCTCAGGTGTAATTTTTTTTAAAGTTTCCTAAGATGATTCTAGTACATAGAAAGGGTTGAGATCCATCGTATAAAGAGGTTAAACAGAAACAAAAGTGGTACGTTTAAAAGGACTAAAAATTTTGTTAAAAATTTGGCAATACTAATCAAGAACAAAGATAGTAGGCACTGAATGTAATAAGAGTAAGAAAAATTGGACAAAACTACATGTTCAAGAGATATTAAAATAAAATTAAATGATATCGTGAATGATATCCTGATAATGAATTTGAAACATAGATAGAAGGCAGAATTTTCAATAAAGATGAAGCTTACCAAAAATGGACTCATGTATAAATAGCATTTCTGAATCTTCCTCAACAAAATCTACCTGTATCTGTATGACTTAAAGTTGTGCTCTATAAAATATTTAAGCACCATATAATTCTAAGCTCACAGAGAAAATAGCAAAATAGGGAACATCTTAAACTGATTTCATGAGGCTATTAATAACTTTGTCAAAAAATAGATAAGGGTAATATAAGGAAGGAAAGGAAGGAAAATTACAGATTGTCTCACTCATTAACATAGATACAAAAATTGAAAACTCAGTATCAGCAAACTGAATTAAGCAATTTATAATAAGGATAATGTATCATAAGTACCTTAATTTTTTTCTAGGAATGCAATGTTTTTTTTAATGCAGTTTGCTACTATCAGAATTAAAGCCATGTTATTGATCATATACATACATGCAGGAAAGAATTAGATTAAATTTAACATCCACATGCAATTCAAACACTTAATATAAAAATTCTCAAACTAAGAACAGAAAAATACTTCCTCGATCTGATAATGCTAATGCAATACACCTTTAAAAAAAGCTTATAATGAAGCATGAAACATTAGAAGCATTCTTTTAAAATCAGGAAACAGACAAAGGAAGCTTGTGGTCACTACCTTCAATCAGTTACATAGTTGGTCCCAGGCAGTGCGATAAGGCACAAAAATAAAGTTATATGAATTGGAAAGATAAAAATAAAAGTATAATAATTTATAGGTAAAATAATTATATACTCAGTCATTTGAAAAGAGAGTTTATTTATTAGAACTAATGAGAGGTTAGTCGGATGGTTGGTCCAAGATCAGTACACAAAAATTGAGACACCTGCATTTGTAGACACCAGGAAGAGCAATTAGTAAATGTAATTAAATAAAATAAAGCTACCATTTAAAATGGTGACAGAATCTTGGATTGGAATTTATTAAAATATGTACTATATCAATGGAGAAAATTTAAAACTTGTGAAAACTATTACATTGAGAAATTTATCTTGTTCGTGGAGGGGATAACTCAGTTTGGTAGCAACTGACATTCCTTTCAAATTGATCCATTCCAATAAAAACCAAACGATATTTTTCATGGAACCTAAAAAACTGAATTTAAATTTATATGTAAAATTATTGTATGGGAAGTGACATGAAAAACATGTTATGAATATTTTAATGCTATTACAGAAGGAGAAAAAGTGGAGCTTATAGTTCTTCCCATATGTCAAGAGTTTTTAAAGTTGTATTAACTAGGGCCCAGTGTATCAGTGCAGGTAATCACAGAAACCCATGAGACAGAACAAAACACCCCAAAATATATGCAGATTTGTATGATGTCAATCTATGGCAAAGCTGCATAGTAGATTGTTGAGAAAAGGGAGTGAAGAGATATTTATTTAATGGTACTAGAACATTTGATTACATACTGGAAAAGTAAATTCTATTTCACATCATTCACAAAAATGTCTAAGTTGACTAAAGTTTCAAATTAGTAAAGGAAAAATTTAAACTCATCAAAGAATATATAGACATTTTTGCTTTGGCATAGGAAAGGATCTCTTAGACAAGGCAAAAATGCAAACCATAAAGAAAAAGTTTGATAAATTTGGTGAAATTAAAATAAGAACTTTTGCTAATCATTGAAATGATACCCATAAGATGACTGAATAGAAGATTTTAGCACTTGTCTCCTTATAGTAACATAAATTAAAACAACCATCTACCTTTAGAAACTAACTCCACAAACACTAAGGAATTCAGGTGAGATATTAAAGCATCCAGATGAGCACCAAAATGAGAAACATTGACGAACACAGGAAGGATATTTTCACGTCACCCACATCACCTCACACACTAGGCCTGGGCAGCAAAGAGAAAGATATCTTTCTTGTGGATGGATATGAGGTAGTGACTACCAGACATTTCCAAGAGCCCCAGCACCTGTTCATGCTGATGAATTCTAGTGCCAGTGGCAACCCTATGGACTCATGACCCAGGGCCACTTTAGAACAAGATTGGCCACCGTGGATCCAGGAGAGGAGGAAAGGAACAAAAGAACTACAAAACAACAGAAAACATTGAACAAAATGACAGTAGTTAAGTCCTTATCTATCAGTAATTATCTTATACGTGAATGAATTAAATTTTACAATTATTCAAAAGACAGTCATTGAATGGATGAATAAACAAAATGCAACTATGTGTTGCCTGTAAGAGGTTCACTTTAGCTTTAAATACATATAGTCTGAAAGGGAAAGGATAAAAAAAGATACTGTATTCCATCCAAATGGTAACCCAAAGAGAACTTGCGTAGCTGTGTGTGTACCAAATTGAATAGATTTTAAGTAAAATACTGACACAAAGGAAAAAGTAGGTCATTATATAATGACATAGAGGTAAATTCATTGGTAAATTCAAGTGACTATATCAGTTCTCAATATATATGCTTTCAACATTGGAGCACTGAATATAACAATATGTAAATACATATGCAAATATAACAATTGTAAATACATATGTAAAAACATTGGAACACCTAAATATAAAACCCATAGTAAATGAACGGAAAGGAAAAATGGCAGTATAATAATAATAGTTGAGTTCAGTACCCCATTTAAAAATTAATAGATTCTCAAGACAGAAAATAAATGAGGAGATAGTGTCAATTGATGACTGAATAATTTGGTACATATGTAGAGGCATAAAAAAGACAAATTCCTATTGTTACTGACAATATGGATGGATGGAACTGGAGGTTGCATGTTAAATAAAAGAACTAGGCATAGACAGATAAACACCGCATATCACTCATGCATGGAGTCTAAAACAGTTGATCTCATAGAGGTAGAGACTAGAATGGTGGTTACCAGAGGCTAGGAGAACAAAGGAGAAAGAGAGCATGGGAAAAGGATGATCAGTTGATACTAAGTTGGAGTTAGTTGTAAACAAGTTCTAGTGCGCTATTATACAATGCAATAACTATACAGAAAACAAGTGTACAGTGTATTAAAAACAGTAAGAATGCATCTGAATGTTTTCATTACAAAGAAATTATACATGATTGCGGAGAAAGATATGTTTAATGTGGTTTGAACATTGCACAATGTATACATACACATGGTATGTATACATACACATGGTATGTACACATGGAAAAATCATATAGTAATACAAAAATAGGTATGATTTCTGTACCAATTAAAACATTTAAAAAAGCAGAGAATGAAAAGAAAAAATAAGAAAACAGCATTCTTGAGCAATACTATGGTCCACATTGACCTAACACACATATATAGAACGTGCTGTCCAAAAGCAGCAGAGCACACATTTTTTTCAAGCACAAAGGGAATATTCTCCAGGACACATCACATGTTGGGTCCTGAGTCTTAAATTTGATGATATCAAAATCATACCAGCTTTATTTTCTGTCTACAGTGGTAAAATTTTATTCAGTAATAGAAGGGAAATTGGAAAAATCCACAAATATGTGGAAAGTAAATAGCACGTTCTTGAACAACCAATAGATTGAAAGTAAAATTTAAAAAATGCTGTGAGAAAAACAAAAAAAGAAACACAACATACAAAACTTTATGGGAAGTACCAAAGTAGTTTTAAAGGGAAGTTTATAGTGATAAATGGGTCCAATAAGAATAAAAAGAGCTGGGCTTGGTGGCATACGCCTGTAGTCTCATCATGCAGGAGGCTGAGAGAGGAGGATCACTGCAAGTTCGAGGCCAGCCTGGGCTACATAGTGAGACCTTTCCTCAATTAAAAAGAAAAAGAATAAAGAGAGATCTGAGGAAAATAAAAAACCTAATTTTATGCCTCAAAGAACTAGGAAAAAGGCAAACAGCGGAAAGTGAACCAAGGAAGGGAATACTAAAGATCTGAGCAAAACCAAATTAAAGGATAGAAAATGGTACCAAAAAATCAATTAAATTAAGAGTTGATATTTTAGAAGATAAACAAAATGGACAAATTTTAGAAAGAACTGAGGAAAAAGAGAAGATCGAAACACAATTATAAACAAGAGGATGCATTATAACAGGTACCACAAAGAAAATACAAAGTGTCATAGAAGACTACTATGAACACTCACAAATTGGATACGCCAGAAGAAATGGACTAATTATTAGAAACATACAACTTACCGAGACTAAATCATGAAGAAATAAAAATGTCAATAAAGCAAGCATGGAAAAGGAGATGAATCAGTAACTAAACACTTAAAAAAAAAGCCAAAAAAAAAAAAAAGCCAAAGACTTATAGGTTCACAGGTGAAGTATACCAAACATTTAAAAAAGAATCAATATCTGTTCCTCTCAGCTTCTTACAGAAAATCATTTTGCAATGCCAGCATTATGCTTATAGCATACCCAGACAAGACATCACAATGAAAGAAAATTATAGTCCAATAACCCTTATGAACATAGATGCAAAAATCTTCAATAAATTAGTAGTAAACCAATTTCAACAGCACATTAGAAGAATCATATCCTATGATCAAGTGGGATTTATCCCTGAAGTGCAAGGACGATTTAAAATATGAGAGTCAATAAACGTGATATATCACATTAACAGAATGAAGGATAAATTTATATGACTCTCTCAATAAATTCAGAAAAAGCATTTGACAAAATTCAACATCTTTTTATGATAAATGTTTTCAATAAATTAGGTAATAGAAGGAATGTACTTCAACATAATACATGTTACAGATGACAAGTCCACAGCTAACCTCATGATCAATAGAAAAAGCTAAAAGCTTTCCCTCTAAGATCAGGAATAAGACAAGGATGTTCACTATTACCACTTCTATTCAACATAGTAGTGCAAATCCTAGCCTGCAATGAAACCCTTGATCAACAAGGCAGAGAAAAGAAATGTAAGGCTCCAGAATTGAAAAGGAATAAAGAAAATTATCTCTTCTTGCAGATGACATGATTTTATATACAGAAAACTATTATGACTCCACCAAAAATATTGTTAGAACTATTAAACAATCAGTAAAATTATAGGATAGAGCTCCAATATATATAAATAAGTTGCATTTCTGTATGCTAACAACAAAGTGTCCAAAGAAAGATATTAAGAAGACAATCTCACATTTATAAGCAAATGCTCTTCAGCAAAGCTGTTACGACCACTCCAGGGAAAAGGATAGTTTCTTCAGTACATGGTTTTAGGAATTTTAGATATTCATGTGACATGGAGAAGAATGCAATTGACCCTTATTTCACATCTTATCCACTGTAGATGGATTAAAGGCTTAAAAAATGTATCTGTAAAACTTCTGGAAGGAAGCATAGGGAAAACTTTTTAAACGTTGATCTTTGCAGTGATATTTAGATATGACCCCAAATGCATAGGCAAGAAAAGCAAAAATAGACAAATGGGATTGCATTACTCTAAATGGCTTGTGTACAGCAAATCAACAGAGTGAAAAGACAAACTATGTCGTGGCAGAAAATATTTATAAGCCATGAATATTTTCATAGGCTAATATGAAAAATATATAAGAAATCAAATATCTCATTAGCAAGTAAAGAAATAACTATTTAAAGTGGGGAAAAAGACCTAAACAGACATTTCTCCAAAGAAGATACACAGATGGCCTAAAGATATGTGAAATGAAGTTCTAGGTCTTATTTTTAAGTTTTTAATCCATATTGTTTTCTATAATGTCTAATTTATATTCCTGCCAACAGTTTGTGTGCAAGAGTTGCCTTTTTTCCACACCCTCACT
The DNA here is from genome assembly GCA_004026905.1 of Hystrix cristata. Lineage (NCBI taxonomy): Eukaryota > Metazoa > Chordata > Mammalia > Rodentia > Hystricidae > Hystrix > Hystrix cristata. The sequence goes on along the minus strand of PVJO010023218.1, from coordinate 2,618 downwards.
AACACTAATTCCACCTTTTTTAAAATGACCACTCCAACAGATATTAGGTGATATCAATGTGATTTTGACTTCCATTTTTCTGAGAATTTAGCAATGTTGAACACCCTTTTAAAAAAGGGATTATAAAGGCTGAAAGTGATTTTGTTGTGTAGACTAAGTTATTTGAGATTTTGGGTAAAAATTGCAGTGAAAGCATCGTGTACAAATTTTTAAAACTACCTTATTGTTGATGAGACTGAAGAGTTGGAGTAAAATTATTTCATGGAAAAATAAATAAAATCTCAACCTTATTAGTCATCAGGGAAATTAAAACTATGAGATATCATAAGTCCACCAAAATTGCAAAAAAAAAATGAAACCTTATGAAACTTTATAATGTCAAGTGTGAGCAATGCTGGGGAACTATAGTTATCTTTTATAGAATATCTAGTGATGTGGCTGTATTTGAAAATAAGTTGGCATTCATTAATGAAGTGGAAGATATTTATACTCTATGATCCAGAAATTCTACCAATATATACTTTACAGACACATGTTTGGTAACTTTGTCTCTCTCCAAATAAAGCCTAAATTCTAACAATTATTTAAATGGTTCTACAGAATCTGTTCTACTTGCCTTCTCATTACTCATTTGACTTCAAGTACTTCTGCTCTCCTTGCTCACTCATCCCCAGGCTCAAAATTTTCCTTGGTGTTTGCTTAGAACTCAGAAATGATGTCTTAGGACTTGTGCTTTTGTTGCTGTCTCTGAAACACTCTTTATCCAAAAGAGAATGGCTCGCTGCCTGGTCCAATTTAGGGTTTTACCCAAATATCACCTTTACTGTGTGCTTTACTCTGATTACTGTATTTTAAAATTATAATCCACTGCTATAGTTTGTATCTAAAATGTACACCAAAGGCTCATATGTCAAAAGCTTGGTCCTTGGCTATGGTGCTATTAGGAGATAGTTCAACCTTTAAGAGGTGGGATGTAGCAAGAGGGTGTTAGGTCATTGAGGGCATGCTTTTGAAGGTACTCTTGTGACTCCAGCCCCTCCTTTTTCTTTCTCTTAGCTATAATCTGCCATGATTTGAGCTGCTTGTTTATCAGAAGCTCCCTGGGCCAAAGGCAATGGACTGAGTGAACATGGACTGAAATTTCCAAAACTGTGAGGCAAAATAAAACCTTTCTTCTTTTAGTTGATTGTCTCATGTATTTTGTCACAGTAACAGAAAGCTGACTAAAACACCTACCAGCATTCCCTAACCCATTGTACTGGTCTAATTTTATCTATAGCACTTGTCCCCACTGAATATGGTGACTATTTTACATTCTTGTCTACTGAATCCCTCCCTCCACTACCATATAAACTCCATGTAGCTCAACATTTATTTTTCTGCTGTTTGACTAGTGAAATCCATGGATCTATATTAGGTTCTGGTCTATGGTACTCGACTCTTTGTTGAATGGATATATGGATGACTCTTCATTGAATGGATATATGGCTGTTCACAACAGCATTTCTTTTGAAATAGACTTTATTTTTAGAACAAATTTAGGTTCACATCATAAGAGAACAAAAAGTAGAGTTATGTATATTCTTTAACCCCACATATGTACAACCTTTCCCACCAATAACATCTCTCACAGTACTGATACATTACTCACCATTGATAAACCTACACTGACATGTCACTATCACCAAAAATCCATAGTTTACTTTAGGATTCATTCTTGGTTTTGTACACTGCATGGGGTTCGACAGATGACTAATGATATATATCTGACTTAAATATCCTCTGTACTTGGCCTATTCATGATTCCATCCTGTAACAGCATCATCTTTAACAGCGAACATCTGAAACAATACAATGTTCATTTACAGATGAATGGTAAAGAAAACAGTGTATTATACAATAAAATACTACACATTTGTGGAAAAGAATCAATTATGGCAATATATATCCACATGGATGAATCTCACAGATACAATGCATATAAAGAACAAGTCTGTAAGAATAGGTAATGTTTTTTATTCTTTTTCTATCAATTGGAACCTATAAAGCTCAAAATTTATTTTAAGACTAAATATGAATTTACTAATATTATAATGGATAATAAAGAAATGGTGATCAGCATATTAGTAGAGTAAATACCTTGATGTGGGGTGGAGAATCAGAGAGATCTTGGTAATTTTTTAATGGTCTTTTTTAAGGTAAATGATGGTGATATGCAGTTTTGTTTTTCATCTGTATGTCTTATGCATGTATTGTATATATTCTTTTGTATGAAAAAATTTTCAGAAAACTTTTAAAAATACAAAATATAATTCAGAGTATGCTACTTTATATGGAGTGGACAGAGACAGTCTGTAGGATAAGGTGACATTTGGAACTAAAACTTGAATAATGTAAAAGACTAAGCCATGCTGAGATCAAGGAAAACTTGGGTTATATGTAAAGAGAGGAGCAACTCTAGACTCTGAGTAATAACTGAATGATACCCAGAGAACACAAAACTGATTGAAATATCTGAAGGACTGGGGTGGATGTGGAAAATGTATTCTGGATGAGCACAAGTGGGTAAAACTAGTGTTGCTGGGGAAGAGCTATAAGGAGACAACTCAGCACAAGGT